>JAGXCT010036605.1:51354-91336 GCA_022495035.1 Philopotamus ludificatus | reverse complement strand
CCGCCGCAGCCGCTGTGCGGCGCCGACGGGCGCACCTACCCCTCCCCCTGCCACCTGCGCGCCGCCGCCTGCCGAGCCGGCCGCAGCGTGCCGCTCAACTACCGCGGGCCCTGCAACCGTGAGTATCTGCTTGTGACCGCGGCTTTTCCTAGGAGTTCGACGGTCGAGCGGCCTCCGCGCGACGACGGCGCGACTGCAAAATTAGACGCGAACGCGCGGCCGACGAAACCCGCGCCGTCCCTAGCGCCGTTCGTCGCGCCTCCTTCGGCGAGCGGTCGCGGTCGACCGTCGTCCCCCGGGATCTCTTTCTTCGCGTTTTTTTATCGCGGCGCCGAAATATTCTCCCGCCTCGCGAAAGAATGCGCGCGTTGAAATATCGCGAACGGCGGCCCCGATCGCTCGGCCGCCGTCGATTCGAGCCGTTCGTCGCCGAAATCCGGCGAGGCGGCCGATCGCCCCGCGACCGAAGCGAGCCGAAGAGCGCTCGAAACGTCGCCCCGGCGCCCTCTTTGAATATTTTTGCGAACGAATTTAAATTCCGACCGACGACCTATATTTATTTGTTTGTTGGACCGCCACGACGACAAATTCGATGCGCCGCTCGCCGACGGCAAGATTCTAAAAATGCGAAGGAAAAATTCCCAAAATTCGTAGATTTGCGCCAGACTCTCGGATCGAAATTGACTTATATTTTGAAAATAATATTCGGGGCCCCCGCAAACCGCGAACGAACATATAGCTCGCTTTTATAAAACTTTGGGACGAATTTCTAAGCTCGATCGTTTTAAATCGAAAACGAACGACCGCCGTCGTCCCGAACGAACCGATCTGGGGGATAAAACGAATTCGGCCCGACAATAATCGTGTTTTATGTATTTCCGCGATAGTCTGACGCCTAGGTTCTCAAACTTATTTGATCCGGGGCTTGAACGATGAATATTGCCCCCCCGGGGGGCCAGGTGGGTCACTTTGGGAACCTTTGGGAACCTATGGTCTAATGTGTTGAAGAGATTTTTTTGCGCAATTTTATTTAACGCGGCCGGGGGCGGAGACCGATTTTGCGCCCTAAAAAATGAAAGCCCATTTTTAACCGACCCGTCCCGGGGACTCCAAATTGACGGCGTCTCTCGAAGGAACGTCTTTTCGCGATGAAATATAGACCCCCAGCGTTTCGAGTCGAATTATTGATCTAAAAATAAAAATATTTATTCGCGATATGCTTCATAATTTGACGCACGACGTTTTAGATAAATACAAAAAGTATGCGACGCGGAGAATATATATTAAAAGAGCTGTTGCAAAAATTGTCCTAAATATACCCCATCGGGACGACTAGGATTTAACCGCGAGCGAGGCGTCGCAGAAAAGAGGCTTCTTATCGCGGATCTTTTTACATTTTTATATATGAATCGTCGCGCGCTGGCCGCGACGAAGATAACGGTCTTGGGCGACGACGCAATAAACCGCGAATCGCAACCGCGCCCCCGTATTTTTTTTTATATTTTTGCGTCAGCGGCGGAAGCGCCGTCGGTCTTATTTCAAGGATTGCGCGATCGAGCGGCCTCGATCCCGGGCGTCCCCGGCGCGAGTTTTTGCCGATCGTCCGGTCTAGCTCGGCGTTCGCGGCGACCGGTTCGTTCGTTCGCGCGGACGGCCGGGACGACGTCCGGGAGGAAGGAGGCCTTTTCGCGTTTAAATTTGTCGAGCGAAAAATTTCGTCGCGGCGGCTTCCCGCCTCCCGATCGCTATCGACGGGCTCCGACCGAAGTCCGCCGACGGAGCGGTCGCGGCCTTCCCCCGGAGCCCACCGCGTTCCGATGCGCGGCGATGCGATCGGCTGCCCTTTAGTTCTTCTCTCGGAAGCAGCCGTTGAACCGAGACGAGCGCTCGTCTCTTGTTGTTCGTTCTTTCTCCGGTTGTCAATCGTCGCGTTTCGACGCCCTCCGCTGCGTTATTGCGTTGTTTTGTGACAGAGAGCGATTGATTTTGATTGCCCCGTGCGTCGAATCGATTACAGGACTGCGGCGCAGAACCTGATTGCGTTATTGTGTCCGGGATGCACCTCCGACGTAACAGTAAAATTTTGCGAAACAAAATTACCATATTAATTGTGCGCTTTAGTGTATCCGCGCATACATGCGCGTTAAAGCGCGCATATCGCAATGATTTGCAACATTTTTTTAATAAATACATTTTTTCAGGTTTATTCGAATATTTTTAGATTAATAACATTTTTTGACGCAGATTTGTTTTCTTATACGACTTCACCTTTATATATAAAATATAAATAATGAGAGTGATTGTTAAGAAAAAAAATACAAATACGATATATTTTTTTAATAATTTTTCACACCTCCGCAGACGGGTTCATAAAGAAAGAATTCATACTATTATCTTTACTTTTTTTTTTTTTAAATGTTTCTACGAATAAAAATAGTTATTCATGGCATATATTAGTAGAAAAATCCAAAATATCTACCAAATTTTGAATTTTTATAATAATTAATTTGACGTATATAATGATTACGTTTCACTCGCACTTGGCACATGCACATATGCGAGCGAAAAAAAATCGTCCCCGATTTATTATGGACAATGATTATTTATTATATTTATTCTTTAGATTATTTTAGACAATACAAAATGTTTGTAACATGTAGGATTTATATGAAAAGAATTATTCGAGAAAAATCAAAACCTTGGGGTTCCAAATAGACCCAAAATAGTGTCGACTGCATGAGCATTTCAGTTCTACGATATTAGAGCAGTGCTCTTTTCCTATTGCATCAACTGCTATATGGTGAGATTCCTCTCTTAACATTTCAACGCGATGTTTTATAATGTTGAAAGCGAATGCATTTGCGTTTTTTTCGATACTTTTCATTGCAATTTTTGTGCTGCCGGGAAAGCTTTTCTAATCGAGCGCATATGTCGCGCGTTGTAAAAGCTCACACTGCATATTGTGCATGGCCACCACAAATTTGAATGTGGGTTAAAAGTGAAATTTGCGTCGATTTGCGTACGCAGACCAGTATCTGAGTGACCCCTGGCGGGCCCGAGGACAAGTCAAGGTCGGCGCAAGGACACGGCAAGGACGGGCGCCACATGCGTCACGCTCGAACTGCAGACGCAATGCGTTATCGACATGTGCGGCGCGTGCGTGTGTGCGTCTTCGCCAATCATCGTCGCACTTGCCCTTTTTCTTTTTATTTTCATTTGAGGAAATTCCCCGCCACACTCGTACTTACTTTCACCGGCCGACTCCGCGCCCGGTCGCATTGTGAAATTTTTGCACAGCCTTATTTTATTTTTGGTTCGTGGCACTCTCGGATGTTATTGTGTGTACGGTGCATACGCGCTCGTGCGCCGTCTGCAATTGCATCGATGCCGTTTGATGTAATTTTAAATTTTTAAATTTAAGCCGCGCATTTGACTGCACTCGCAGGCAAATGTGAGAGTGCGCGTCCCGACGTTTTCTCGACTGTGAAAAAATGCAGTTTTATGCATCTCATGCTGCAGGTTACTTGCTCAGACGCTGGTCGAAACGTTTATTGCGAGGCATGCTCAAAATGTCTCGAGGAATACCTATATTCATTCGTTTGTGTGCAATAAAATGGCAAAGAAACATATTGGCCAATAATGAGACGGACGATATTTGATTAAATTATTTAAAATATTTTTATTTTTAAATGCCAGCGCCGTTACACTTAGTTTCAGTTAATAATTATACTATCGGTTTAAATCATCTGCGAGCGATTTTCCGATAAATGATAAACGCGCGAGCAAGCGTCAAACCCGTGCGTAATAAATTAGAACCGGATATTAGATTACGATAATAATAGTAATAATAATTAAAATAATTTTTGCAATACTTCTAGGTTTTTAAATAATTTTATATATTTGTATTTGTATTAAAAATTAAAATAGATAATTATAATAAATTTTACATATCTCAGTACACACATATTAAAAAATAAAGTCATTCCTCGACTTAAGCGATTTTTAAAAACGTGAAAGTTACTAAAGCATTGGATAATAATATCACTTGCTACATTTTAGTCTACGAAGAAAAGAAAAGGGCTAAAAGACAATTAACTCTGGACCGATACTTGAAGCAGTTCGCTATTTATATGTATGTAAATTCCATTATGTGCAATATGTTCAATAAATATGTGCAATAAATAATATTTTCTTGAGTGTATATACAGTTAAACCCCCACTAACACTAAAATCGGGACCGTGTTATTTGGAGTCGTGTAATTGGGGGAATGAAGTCGTCCGGCTGTGTGCGTACAGGCTGGCCAACGTTTGACTGTAAAAATTAAAAAAATTACGCTTTTCTCGACTTACGCGAAAACCTTCAGAACCAATTAATCGAGGGATCTCTACTAGTCAAGGACTGACTGTATATTCTATATCGATAGTAAAATGTAAACAAATATATTGATGTCTACATTTTTCATTTATATCTGCCAAAAAATTAAGTTATTGCACCGTTATCTAACAATGGATGAATAAAATTGATATTAATTGCATTTATGTATGAAAAATAAAATCAGATAAAACCATATTTAATAAACTTTAACATTTTTTTTATGATAATTACCTTTCATTGTATTTTGATGAGATAAATTAAAATATTTCGTTACCATTTTGAGATTTGCAGCTTTAATTAGTCGTTAAGATAGTTTTCATCAATTGAAAATATAACTATTATTCGATTTAGATCAAGTAGGATAATGCACAGTCCTTGGACGGGTTTTTCAACTCTTTTTCTTTAATAAACATTATTTATTTATTTATTTATCATAAAAACAATGCGTGATTGGTATTACAAATTAACCCAGTCGCCAATCACGCTAAAACATAAAATAAAATAATAAAACAGATTAAAAATAAAAATATAAAATCAAATGTAAAAATAAATTTTAGTTTAATCAATTAAATCTGTAGTTATACTTAGGTACCTTTCGGGCATTAGTTCAATGATCTTTAGTACATATGCGTATTCATTTAGCCAAAATATTAAACCCAAATAACGGGAATAATGAATAATGAATTATTAATCAATTTTAAAAATTATATTGAATTATTAACACATATATGAATATTAATAAATCAATTTAATAGTATTTTTTATTAATACAAAATATATTTCGTTCAATACTATTTAGGACAATATCCACGTTTAATTTATTCAGCATCAACGGTAACGGATTAAGTGAGACAGTCGTAATTTTGACAAAGTTATTTACCTGGACTCGCACCGAAGGCCACTAATTAACATCCGATTCATGCATCGCCGGTCATTTCGGTCAGTAAAATGTGCATTTGTATGCTTGATTAAATCGGCGACTCTGCGACCGTAATATTGCGCGAGTCGTGCAAAAACGCCCGATGCACTTTCCGAATGAGTTTAATTTGCATGTCGAGGAGGAAGAGACACCGGTGGTCGGTTTATTAGCAAATTTACAATGCAAGAAGTGCAGCGAGCCGAGGACTGGGAATAGATCGGCCAGATAAATCTGAGTGACAACACTGCACTATGAATAAAACAACGAGTGTTGTTTGTTACACATTTTACATGGGAATGCGTCTCCATCGACGTCGGGTCGCTTTAAACTGCAGCCGTCGTCGATATCGATTCGCTCGAAAATCATCGCGATGTGAAATATGAAAGGGATGCGTCGAAGCTATGTTTGAATTGAATTAATTTACGAGCCGCCCTAGATGCATAATACGCCGAGATGATTGAAGATCTCGCATTGCAATTAGTTCGTCCATGAAAATCCGTAATTGCTCGCTTTTGTCCGATTCCAATTGCATACAACTTCGGCAAGGGAATCATAGGCGATTTAATTTTTTCCGATTTTTTTTCTTCCATGATCATTGCCAAGCCGCGATCGAATGCGATTGCAGATAGCGCTGTATAACTATCATTTCCTGTATCGCCATTTTTTTCAACTGCATCAAATAACATATTCCACGAATGCATTAGACGTGTTACGATCGAGTCCCGGCGTGACCCGTAATTACACGAGCGGGAGAACGGCAATGTACCAGTTCTCGTGTCATTGATAATGACTGATAATGGTGATGACCACTGATGGCCGGATGATTCAAGACAAAAGCATCTGGGAAATCAATACCGCTTATTACTTATGGATATTACGCACATTTCTTGAATTTATTTTTTTTAAATATATATGTATATATAGTTTTAATTGAATTAATTCAAAATGATTTAAGTTGTTTTGTGATTTTTTTAAAAAATGTTTTGGTAATTGTAAATCTGGTCGATCTGGTTTTGTGCCGCTTTTCGTATGTCTCGTGAGACGGAATTCGTACTGTGCAAGTACACGGGGCTCATTGTTTACCTCCGGAGGGCTCAAACAACCGAAGGTCACCGCACCGAAGGGTCATTACGACTCGCGCTGGTCACGGTGTCGATTGCCAACTGTTAAGAATGTAGTCCGATTCAATTTTTGAGCTAGTCTCGGTTTAGATTGTCGGAATTTGCGACAGTGCCCGACTGTTGCCAAGGATATTGTGTGCCGCACCTAAAATCTGCAATTTTTTCCATATAAAAAGTCAGGCCGGCATTGTCTATCGAATTCAATAAATTCACATACATACGTGTTTACCACGTTGACATGTCATAAATAGCCATGCACTGTGTTCTTATATTTTTTTGCGCAAGCCTCCGGTTCGAGTATGCAGAGAATTCAAATTATTTTTGACTCAAGACATTTTATGTAGTTAATTAATGAAGAAATCGTATATTAAGAAATCGCACGATACTTGACAGAGGTCTATTTAATTCAGAAATATATTGAAAATCTATAATTTTTAGGATTATAAATGAAATTCTATGGGTGATCATTTCGAAGAATTCTAAGTGACGCTCGTCCACAAAAGGGAGGGCTGGAGGCTGACGACCTTCATTACACGAAAAAATCAATTGTCAAATATAGAAGCTGGGAAGCGGTCTTAGTTCAGTGTAAAAAATCACTACGGTGCAGAAGGCAATGAAAAACCACTGCACTATATATTCCTATGAAAACCATATCCATGGTCCTCCATAAGAGGAGTCATGCACATGGTCACGTTCCTCAGAAATAAGGGAAAGTTGATTAATAGTTTTAATAAAAAAATAATAATAATAACAATAATTATATTTAATTGCTTCACGACTTTAAAAAAAGTTTAGGGAAGAAAACAACATATAAAAATGGGGATTTTTTTCGTGTAAAAATATACTTATTTTAGTGTTTATTTACGGTAGTGTTGGTAGGTTATTAGACTCACATTCACTCCCTGACTAGTATTAATTCTCTCTGATGATTATTCATCTAATTATATCCTAATTTAGTCATTATTGACTATATAGCCATAATAATTTAAAGGTAACTATAAATTATTATGGCTATAAGCGAAGACATAGTTGCTTAAGAGTGCTGGGTAGTTAGACTCACATTCACCTACTAATAAGTATCATTTGGAATTCATAGATTCGCGTGCTCTGAAATTTAAGCATAAAATCATAAATACTGATTTTTTTAAACAATATTTTATTTTTTTACAAACTGCAGCAGTTATTATGATATATATCCTCTTTTTTTTTTAAAAAAATTTAGTTTTTAGAAAACTTTATTTTTTCAATTCTGTCTCATGGACCTGAAAATATAATAAACAGATGGAACAAAATCTGGCGAATATTTATCAAAATCTCCCAATTTAACTTCTGGATTCTTAAGAAGTTCATGTTTCTTTGCTATTTTTTATGAACATTTTAACTTAGGCGTGCCGATGGGGTCCAATTGGGGACCCTACGTCAATACGGGACGTCGCAGTGTACGTGTCATTTTTTCCATCACGTTAATTAGTAGAAAAATTCAAAATTTAATCCATATTTTGGATTTTTCTACTTATATATATATATATATATATCTTGAATAATTATTTTTATTCTTAAAATAATCCATTTTTTTACTTGAATTGCTTGGAGTCTATTTTCATATATTCATTTCATACTAATTATTGGGCGACGCCATTGGTTTCGAGCCGCCGTGACGGATCGGTTAGGGGATTTACTGATATTGATGCATCTTTTGCATATTTCCCGGTTGAAATCATTAAAACTAAAATTGACATATTCGTACTTTTTTATTAAAGAAAATACTATAGAACGTCTGATAGTTCTTCAGTTTTTGGGGTTGTACATCGTATATTCACAATAAAATTTAAAAAAATATATGGGACACATATTTTTGGGCCCTCTAATATTTTAATAAATATTGGATTGATGTCAGATTATACCGAATTTATATTAAAAGGTAAACATATCCACGGAATCTCATTTGTGTAAAAAAAAATGATTTTCGATGTTGACGTCGTGGAGCTGTCACCATTATAATCAACTAACCGGTATATACTGTAATGGATTAGGAGTATTTATAGGAAAAATATACGGAATGAGGAAAATTACACATTTTATTTGCGTTTTGATATATTTTGATCTCTATTGAATTGTATCGGTAATATAACTTTACGAAGAAAAACTGAAATTTTCTATAAGAAATGGAAAATCTAGTTCTATACGACAATTTTATATACATATATTAATACTATCAGTTCTCGACTTAAGACAAAGAGAAAAAATGTACAAATAAGATGATGCCTCTTCTTTGACAAAAATCTATATTATTATTTTTGAGTAAGTTAAATAAAATCAGCAAGTGGTTTATTGCTTCTCTATTACCACAGGAATTCTACAGCTGATGGATCAATGGGTATTGCTATCTATCAAAATGCATTATTTAACCTAGCCGTGTCGATGATATTTTAATGTTGGTTCCACGGTACGACAAATGCTTCAAATCCGTTGGCTAATAATTTGAAAAATATATAAACACTTGCTGTATCTGTTGCAATAAATAAATATTTCCATGAAATTATATTTTGTTTCTGTAAACGGCTCCAGATAAACTTACTTTGTGGACGACCCTCATACCTTTTATGTCTATTATCTTTATTTTTTTAAATGATTTTCGATTCGTATTATTGAAAGAATGATGTTCGACAATTGTTATCGTTTTGTAAGAATGAATTAATATTTATATACAGTGATCTCTTCTTCAGCACATAATTCTTCATCGGAAGTTTTACGTGGATGTGACCGACGATATCCATTAATGTCGAGGTCAATAATTTCGTAAAGTTTTGGTAGGAATTTGTTCCTAGCCATCAATAGAATTGTACGACGTAATATCCTCTACTAGCGTTTCTCGCTCAGCTCTGCCGAGGCTCTCATCGCTAGTATCTTATATTTCATCTCTTTGTTCCTTCTTTCCAATTTTCCGAACGATTCCAGTTTTTCTATAACAATTTTTGATCGTTATTTCTTCAATTTCATCCCATGCCTTGCATCTAAAATAGATTCCTCACTATTTTTGGGATCTTGTCATTCTATTGAAATGTCTATTGAAAAGGGGTAAATTAGATTTGCAGAAGGGTGTATTTGATTTGAAAATGGGTATATTTGATTTGCAAAGAGTGTATTTAAATCTTAAACTTTTAATTAAATATGTTTATAAATTGATTTGAATTTTAAATTTTTCAAACGAAAATTATAGTAAATAAAAGACGCAAAAGCGGGCACTAAATGTACTTAAATAAAACGGCATTGTATAAATTAAACGCAAATAGCGGGAAGACGTGAATACCGGGCACATAAAAACGGGGTTTTACTGTATTTATTAGTTCCGAAAATTGGATATAAAATTTTGAGTTAATTTATTTTATATTATGTAAACGTGTTGTACCCGTCATAGCTTGGAGGTAATTACAATCAAATTATGATTGTTAAAGTTAATTGCCAATATGCGCAGATAGTATTCAGATGGGTAACCATTCTGAATACTTATGAGTGACGCTGGTCAACAGAGAAAAATAATTGTCAAAAATATATTTGCTGGGAAGCGGGCAGCAGCGCTCTTCAGTATAAAAAATCACTGCGGTGCAGAAGGTAACGGGAAACCACTGCACTATAAATTCCCATGATAACCATGTCCATGGTCCTCCATAAGGGGAATCATGCACATGGTCACGATCCTCAGAAATGAGGGAAAGTGGATTAATATCTTATATAAAAAATATAATATAATATAATAATATAAACAAAGAAGCTAAACGCCTATCGTCGCACACCGTATTGAAGTCGACGCTAATCTAAAATTATTTTTCATTTTTAATAACATGTAATCGCTTCACGACTCAAAAAAAAACCGTGTTGTACAAAGACAACGAGAAATTAAAAGCGTCCGGCGCATTCATAAAATAAACAAAAACCGGGAACACTCACTCCCGGCCAAATTAATTGCACGGTTTCGTTTAGTCGAGGGTCCGACTCTAATTCACGTTTCGGTAGTTTCAGCTCTCGCGTCTGCAATTCTGTCCGTGCAGACGTGTATGACACGGCACGTAATAATTGTTTCCATTATACTCGACGTCCGTATAAAACTGGGTGTTGCTGGGAGCGGTGCATCCACCGCCGGAGTGCATGGCTCGTGCGCTTGCACCACCGCTGCACATTTGCCAGCGTATTAGCATAGCCAACATTTATTAACGTCTGGCGCAGGGGCTGCAAACATTTGGCCGCGATATATTGTCCGTAGTAAATAGTAAATTCCGATGCGTCCTCGTCGATCGGATAATGGGTCGGGTTCGCTTCGCCCGGACGAGCGGAAACTAGGCCAGGCGGCGCATAATAGTCGCAGCTGGCAAAAAGCGTGCAAATGCGAGTCACGTCAGCAATGCAATTAAAATTGCAGCGGACGGCGACGGCGATCCGGAGGAGCGGCCGGCCCGTCCCCGCATGCATCGCGAACTTCTCGAGTGACATGCAGATTGTGCACAATGTGTTGTGCTGAAATTCGATCGGCAATTCGAGAATGTGCCGTCAGCGGCCGCGGAATATGACGATTGTCATCGGCCTCCTTTTGATATTGCGTCGATGTTGTAACGACTCTTATCAATAATTACACGCATTGTCTCGGTATTGCGGTTTTGACGTCGTTTCAGTGGCGTTCGTGTAGCCCGCTGATGTGTATTATCGTGGAATTCGCGCGCATAATTATTTAATCGATAGTAATTTATTGCTCATTATTGGCACAGTTTTATTAAACCCTCAATTAGATTGTCTCCAGTGTGGTTGGACATTCACCAATTCAGTTTTTTTCAAAAAAGTATTCTGTAATGAGTCTCCCGTGTAAACTGATTTATCAAAAAATATTATACAGTGAAGCCCCGTTTCACGTTTTTCGCTATTTGCGTTCTATTTTTACAGTCCCGTTTTATTTTAGTATATTTGTTTTTTTAATTTTCCGCAATTTACGTTTGAAATATTTAAAATTCGAATCAATTTTTAAACATATTTAAATAAAGTTTTTAAATGTTTTATCAGCGACAAAATATGCTGCAAATAAAAAAGCATGGACGACAACTTTTAAGTTTAGATGCTTTGTTGATGGGAGCTAAGAAAAGAAAAAGTATCTTATTCTTGGATGGATGACCTGCTCATTCAACAAACTTAGCTGCAGTTCACTGTACTAGTGAACTGCAGCCATTAGGCTGGGTATAATGCGTGCTTTTATACATTACTACTGCATAAATCTGGTACAAATATTATTATCAAAATTAGATTATTATCAATTTTATATACAATGCATTACACTGTTATTGCATGGGGTGAAATGGGAGAAATAAGGATAAAAACATAAAGTCATATTGAGGGCCTTAAAAGCTATTTTACTACCATTGAAAACGTACGTAATGAAATTTTCTTATTGATTTATAAGATCGAAAAAATTGTAAACCAGCACAAAAATATGTACCAAAATGATGTGCGTGATTATCTAAATAAAAATTAATTTTCATTTTTGAATTTTTTTTCTAATGCGGAATACGTTTTGGCTCCAATTACGTATTTTTTTATTGGTCCCACCAAAAACAGAAAACGCGGTTTCACTGTATACTATTTTTCCCGTTACATGATTTGAATTATACAATTTCTATCGAGGTATTAAAATCTATATATAAAATAAATAAAATCTATATATATATATATATATATCTTTCCCTCTGATGAAAAAATGATGAAAATCCACCACACTACCTCGCTTGTGTAAACTAAAAAACTATTTTTATTTTTAGTCGCGTAAGTCCGAATATAATAGAAAATACATACACTCAACTCTCTATTTACACGGCTTGAAACAACACGGTCCACTGAAGAGAGCAAATATTCTATTTTTACATGAATTATTTGTTCTAACCCGATTCCTAGAAACGAAATATGTATATATGTATTAATATTTTCATTTTTCCGCTATCTTACGTTTTCTATCTTGCGGTGTTCATTGGCACAAAAGGACATCATTTTATGTCACAAAAGCCAACAAGGAACTGAAAAAAAACGTAATTTGTGGGAAAACGTAAATTCGGGGTTCTCTATAAATACAGTGGAACGCATTTTTTACATTTTTGAAGGAACTGAAAAAAAACGTAATTTGTGGAAAATGTATTTAAACAAGCGTATTAAATTTTAAATAAGGTGCATTTGATTTTTAAAAAGGTGCATTTGATTTGTAAAAAGGTGCATTTGATTTATAAAAAGGTGCATTTGATTTATAAAAGGATGCATTTGATTTGAAAAAGGATGCATTTGATTTGAAGAAAGGTGCATTTGACGTGAAAAAACTGTAACAGATTTCCTAATAATAAAAGAATCAACAACGCAGGACAGTAATAACAAACAAAAAGCTTCATTAGACTCCAACACATAGGGGTGTCGTTAATATTATTTTTTTTATAATAAATTTATTTATTTATGAATAATAATAACATTTTGTAAAATTTAGTTTTAGTTTTCATTTGTTCACGTGATTTTCTATACCACAATTTTGTCGTTTTTTGACTTGAGTGATATTTTTCTTTTTTTACATGAAATAAGAAGATGCGTAAATTGAGTATGCAATTAAAAAAAATATTGTCAATAGGAATGGAAAATCATCTGGAATATTTTTATAAAAAAATTGGTAGACGAGAATAAAGAAATATGCAGATGTCAAATCTGATAATTCGACAAAAGTGACTATTGCCAATTTTTTTTATTCGTGTCATCACTTTAATCGTCGGCTGATGATGTTTGTAAAGTTGTGGTGACTTATTTTTTTTTTATAGAAAGAGATTTTTTTGATAGATTGGATTTTTTTAATTTTAACCGATCCGTCACGGCACCTCGAAACCAATCCCCCTCCGGCTGAATTCTCGCGATACGTGTCAATCGCACTCGGCACATCGTACCGGATGCGAATGAGAAAAAACATCATGCCGACAGAAGCGAATATTGTTGTTTTTATTTTTTTTCGCAATTGTGACTGTAAAGATCAATGATTATTTATAATATTTATTCTTTAGACTTTTTTTAGTTAAATACAAAAAGTTTGTGACATGTAGGATTTATATTAAAAGAGTTATACGAGAAAAATTTGGGGTCCCAAATAATGATTTTTCAAAATATGCTTATGAAGTCACAATATTAATTGAAACATTCGATCACAGATTTTCATACATTCAAAAGTATGAGGAAAATTTTACAACATTCTTAAGTCAATTTGCTGTAAAGGTCAAATCTGCGCCACTAAATTTACGAATGAAGCTTATAGACTTGCAATCAAGTTCTTAGATGAAAGCCATGTTCGAATACACCAATTTCATCAGAAATATATCCTTGAAGATAAATTTGCAAAATTAAAGCGAATTGCCATGTGCATTATTACTGAATTTTGCATCACACAGTCTTTGATGGACCACACATATATTTTATAATAAGACCACTCAATGATTTGTGTTGGACATCCCTGATATTTATATATGATATTTGAAATAGCAATTTATGTCTCGAATTTTATTGTTTTTTTCTGTTTGTCTGTTATTTATAGTTTGTTCTGTAATATGCTAGTAATCTTGGCGTCGAGGTAATTCAGCTTAACCACGATAGTCTTGGACTACTTGTCATGATAAATTCAATGGCAATGACTCAAATCAAACATAGATTTTCCGACGCACATACAAACACACACGGAATACGTAGTGTTGTGGTCATCTCGGGCATACACGCTCTCGACGTCCTTGTGTGCAAACACAAAACAAAATATTCCGAAGCTTAAAAGCTTGTACACACTCGAAATGCGTGAGTGGTGTCTCGACCCCAAAGAGGACTGAGGTCCGATTCCGAGTGTCACACATAAAAATGGCAAGTGGCAAAGTGACCTTTCGAAGGCCGGAGAGCTGGAAATTATTCCGGTCCCTTATGGGCCCGGTGTCGGTGGGTACCTGGCTGGCTGCTGGCTGGCTGGCTGGCTGGTACTGGCCATGCATATTCATGGCTTCGTCTGGCCGCCAGCAGATGTAGGTCTTTGATTATTATTCATCAAAGTTTATTGTCGGCAGACGGGCCCGGCAGACGGCCGGGATCCGGAAACGGTTATTAGCTACGTGTGCGGATTACCAACGTGTCCCCCGTCTCACGACACGCACCGATTTGTGTACCGCACAAAGAAAGTCGCTGCACTTTATGGAAATACACAGATTTTCATTTCATTATTGAACAACCTTGAAGTTGTTTCAAGGAATCTGAAATTTCAATCAAAACAATATTCACGGATTATTGTATTACTATTGGTGAACTGAAAAATTCTCATAATATCCCATGAGAATTTTTGTCTTAACTTTTTTATCTGTAGAAATATCTTTGACACAATCCTGATGTTTCTTCATCAGATTTTCATCTGCTTTATCCTCTGAAAGCAAATATATAATGTGAGCAAGAAAATCGTGACTTATAGCTCAACCTAAAACATTTTTTGATGATGAAATACGAAAGCTTGCAGACAGCAAGACGATTTATCGAAAAACAGATTATGTTTTTGTTTTTTTTTTCTAACGATATTCTGAAATCCATTAATACGTTTGTTTCGTGTTATTAAATTTTATTACGATTCAGGTATCCTCGGCGGAACTTTTCCATAATGTATCGTGTCCCCAGCGGACACATACATATTTATGTGCATTTAAAAATGAGCGAATCTGGAAAGTGTTGGGTCCCGAGTTAACCTTGGGCACCGGGACATCCTGGGAGCCACCCCCGGCGACGCCCAGGGCTCGAATCTAAATTTTTTATCGCGTCTCTCTACCGGCGGCTGCCAATTTCGTTTTACGATCAGGCGACAGTCAACGACTATTATTACTGTCAATATCGAGGGTTTCGTTTGTTTGTCGTTTTTTACGACCGCCCCGTATAAGTAAGCGTATTCTATTCCACCTTTTGTCTGGAATGACTAATGAATCTTGGCGGCTTTACGCGAAACACGTGGACCTAATGTAACTGGGTCGTTGGAATCGGCAATAATAATCTCCGTCTCCATATAGACCCGAATACAGGATGTGACTAGCTATTTCAAGGCGTAGCCGAAACAGGAAAAACAGAAAGACGTCAATAGGCACATATAGATTCGGATCAAACAACAATTCGCTTGTTTATCTGGCGTAATGTGATTTTATCGGAGATGAAATTGCGAAAAACTGAGAAGAGTTAGTCGACAATAATCGTACGTCTAAATTGTCGTAGCGCCATCTATTGATTACTAACAGAATCGTTGACATTTATGGTTTGCATATTGGGAGATATTTTTATTTCTATCGTTTAATTTTTATGACAAAGAATGTAATGAAATCTATTAATTAGGCATACGTCAAAGTCGCCCTCAAATGCAAAACTTCTTGACATGCGAATCTGCGGCTTCATTCTATCGCCGAAAATGAGAAAATTATAATAACGCGAATAACCAATGCTTTTCCAACATTGAGGAGATAAAGATAAAATTGCTGATGGAATTAAATGCTATACCGAAATTGGCGTGCCAGAAATGCTTCTAAGATTTAAAAGATCATTTGCAGAATTGTATTATTTAAAATAACTTATTTGATGGGGACTACTTTGAAGGACAATACTTTATTATTGATGATTAAAATAAAGATTTTTTGATAAGAACGAAAATGCCGTCTGTTTTTAACGATTATAATATGTGTGCTTTACACGTTAAATGGAATCTCAATATTAGTTGATTGGTATCGATCGGTAATCAATGGATTTAGGTCAGCCATTGTGCACAAAGGTGATTAATGAATAATGCATCTGAAATCAATTCGAAAAAAATAAAACTATAAACAAAAAATAAATTAAATGATTTTTTATAGTTTAGAATTATCAAATAATAAATTGATAACATATGCGATTTATCACAGTAGAGAATACTTATGAAAATAAATATAGGTAAATAATTTTAACTTCTAACTCTTAAATAGTAGCTAAGAGAATAATCGTTTTTTTAACTACAAATGCATTTAAAGTAATTCTGGTGAATCGGAGGAGGTGTCTACAGGCAATAAATTAATCATAATTACTTAAATTCCGCGTTTTCTTCCATACAGATTTTATAAAAAAAATTGTGCGGTTCGTCCTTTTTTAACCCATCCGGTACGGCGGCTCGAAAACAACCGTGTCATCCGGAGAAGATCTCTTAGAGACCTCAAACATTACAAGTCAAGATATTGATGAATTCTTCACCAATATCTTGATTTTTTTTAAATGGATTATTCTATAAGAAATAAATAGTTATTCATGATTAGCTTCATAATTTGGTCGATATTTTGGATTTTTTAACTAAGCAATAAGACTGAACTCACGCAGCACGGGTCACGCGTACGTTTCACTCGCACTCGACACATCGTACCGGATGCGAGTGAGAAAAAACATCGCGCCAGTGGCAACAGAAGCGAATATTTTTGGGTTTTTCGCAATTGTAGACAATAAAGAACAATGATTATTTATAATATTTATTCTTTAAACTTCTTTAGATAAATACAAACAAGTTTATGACACGTTGGATCAAGTCAAGATTTTGATGAATTCTTCATCAATAGCTTGACATTTAAAAAAAATGGATTAAAATAAGAATAAAATAATTATTCATGATATATACATATTAGTAGAAAAATTCAAAATATCGATCAAATTGTGATTTTTCTACTAATTAATGCGACTCGTATGTGACGTGCGCATACAACGACGGCCCGCCGCAACTCAGCCGCGAACTTCGCATCCCACTCTGACACGTGTGGGGTTTCACCCGCACTTGCACATGCGCGATGTGTTTTCTCGCTCGCATCCGGTACGGAGCGAATAGAAACGCATATTGTTGTTTTTATTTTTTTTTCGCATTTGCGGACAATAAAAGTCAATGATTATTTATGATATTTATTCTTTACACTTTTTTAGACAAATACAAAAAGTTAGGGACATGTATGATTTATATTAAAAGAGTTATTCGAGAAAAACACAAAACTTGTGGTCCCCATTAGAATCTTTCGGCACGGTTAAGTTAATCCACAACCAGCATATCTTCAGCCTTTCTATTAATATAATTTTCCGTCCATATTTTTTTTACTGTTTTTCATAGCCTTTACAAAATCTTCAATGTTAATTTTATATAAAAGAAAATTAATGCGAGAAAATGTTGTTTAATTATGATCGGTACATTTTTGCGACAACATATACAGTTCAAATACTTGACATGAGTGAGATTTTGAATATATAAATATGATATCTGTATATATAACCATAACGTACATTATTAACGTACTCATGTTTATCTAAAAATGGAGTTATACCACTTTCAAAAATATTAGCTCATATTATTTTTGATAATATATACCATTAGTAGCCGAGCTGCCTGTATAGCCTAAACAAAAAGTATTATTTTAACCAATATTATTATTCACATCAGGTATTATCGAAGGAAGTCGATATTGCGGATATATACGGCTTTCAATTATTCAGTTTTCTAGGAATTATAATAAACGTAGACGTGAGGCCTAGACGAAACGGCTATTTTGCAATTTGATGTATAATAATAAAGTGATATTATCGGATGTATTTCATATAATGTTGTGATATATGATAAACTCAATTGTGAATGTCTTTTTCAGGAACTGCATCGTGCGAGACCATCACATGCAAAGAGAGACAGGTGTGTTTGAGCGATCCGAAGACGGGGACTCCTCGCTGTGTCACCTGCGGAGCAAAATGTCCTCGATCGCCGCGTCCACGGCGAGCTCTCTGCGCCTCCAACAACCACACGTATGCATCGTGGTGTCATATGGTGCGAGACGCATGTGCCACCGGCTTTATCATAGACACGAAGCATGCCGGAGCGTGCGGCACAAGTAATTATATTTAAGCATTATAAACATCATCGACGTGAACCATATCTATTCTAATATTTTAATTTGTTTCAGTTAAATTAAACCATCTGGATGTGGTGCATCACGGCGACGATAAGGAAGACGACGACTTTAACATTTCTATATAGTATGCTCGATAGTTCAATTAGACTATTATTGTTTTTTTAATTATTTTATTTAACTGTAGATACACTTTTGTTACATTTATAAGGATTCTTGTTATTTTTTTTATGTACACGGCTTTATAGTTTCTTTTTATATCAATTATTTTTTTTAAATAATCATATTAATTGTAACGTTCACCGTCGTATCACAATATCAGTTATTTATATTACGTAGACGATGAACTGCTGTTTTTGTACTTATTTGATTCTCGTCTATTTGGATCTTATTTATGATGGTTTGTTAAACAAGTATGCTGCATTATTCAAAGTAATTTATCTATGAATTATCGTTAATCATCCGAGCTTCAATGGTTAATTGCTTCAATAAAATCTGAATTAGCGGCTTTCCATAATTTTAGTATCCTGTATATAAATATATATACGAATATATAAATTCTATTGTGCCATATTTAATTTAGGAATAATGATTCTGATTCTGAAAATGTCTTTTTAAGCTACGACTAATCGTTGAATCATTTTGCAACGTTAATTTTCTATTATTAAATTGTCGCCGTCTCAATATTAAAATTTTCATTATACGTTGATCAATTTATAACGCATGTTGTATATATAATAATAGATTTTTTTATGTATAGATAGAATTTGAATTAATTCGTGTCCAAATTTAGAATTTTATTAGAGTATTAACTGATATTCTGAAACAAACATTATTTACGGGTCCACGTAACAACTAATTGCATTGAATAATTTTATTATTTTAATATTAAGTATATTTTTAGATTTGTGCATTGTTAATACTGTCTGCACTTATATTTATATGCGTGCCGAACTACTGCTGTATCGCCTAATGAGAATACATCGTCACCGACAGTTTCTAAATAGACAGTTTGATATATGTATGCGAGAAGATCTCGATATATGATTAAGATATATATTTTATATGTATTCTAAAAATGTTTCGAATTATAATTGTAATCTCAAGTGAATTGGATTTATGAATCATTGTATTGTAATATTATTAAAATATAGATAAATTACTGTAGAGCGTAGATAATCTTGATTTTTTTGAAACAGGATCTCTCTATTAATACTGATTGTTTATAAACGTGGTAAAATTTTAGAGTAACGATCATTGAACAATTAAATCTCTCTATTAAATTTTTATATATATATTTAATTAGTATGTTTTTGTATAAAGTATACGTATGTGTAAATTATATTAATCACCGGAGTCATTGATTTAATTTATTATTTATAATGTACAGACGTTTTTGTAAATTATATTTTTAAAGAGATGATTTTACTTTTCCGCAATCAATTTGACACTTTATCAATATGCAATATTCTGCAAAAATCTCGATCCATACTTCTGATGACGCATTCCAACTTATACTGATGTGATACAAATAAAATTATTGGAATTATTTTAAAATTTTCGATTCATTTACAACCGGAGTTTTTTAAATCAAAATACGTTCGAATCATTCAATACTATATTTTTCTCGAATCTTAATAATCAATTGTGTATTAGGATAAATTATTAAATGATTTATGACATGGTAAGTGTATACATTTATTTGATTCAAATGATTATTGTCAAAAATTTATAATACTTAATGTATAGTATGAAAATTTATTAGGTTTAGTTCATACATGTTATTGAATAAAATCATATGTGTAATAGAGTAAAGATAAAAAAAAATATCGTGTAAATACATGTGTGTTTAAATAATTTTAAATTTTAAACTCTCTAAACGTGTAGTGAAAAGTATTCGAAATTTATCGTCGTATTTAAATTAAACAAAAAAAATGTCTTGTCAAATAGATACTACCAAAAATTGACTACAACAGATATCTAGTCAATCAAATTTTCAAGATTTATCTAATGAATTAATTCGTTTACCTTATTAAAAATGTACTTATTGAAAAGTTTGTCGAAAAATAAATGTTACTGAAACAATCGTACGTTCTCCGTATCTTATTCGTTCCGAGTCTGATGAAAAAAATAAATTCGAGAGTATCATTTTAGATCGTAAGTGATATTTGATGGCGTAGATATAGATAAAGGAGAAATTTGTAATATACTAAATGTTTATTAGTTCCTAAAAGATATAATAATTTAATAAAATTAACATTTTATAATTGTATTATTTACTTTATACAAATTGTTTTGTCTAATACTCTTGTAAACTGTAATAAATTATCAACGCTTTATTTTTATTTGTATATTGAATTTAATTTATGAATAATGCATCATTTTATTTATTGATGAACGTCCGTTACCAATATTCTGTTTAAATAAAAGTCAGCGGGTTGACGTATGTATTTGCAACAGAATATTGAAACGGATCATTCTATTAACAATCGACAAAGACTGGAAATATAAACTGTATGATCAATAAATTTTTAAATTAAATAAATGAAGTTCTTTTATTTAAAAAAAAAACAATTGAATGATACATCACTGTCAAAGAGGTTATCTCATCGGTACAACATCCACTAGCTGTCGGAGAGGTAATTAAGGACAGACGAACGAATGAAACGGTATCATTTTGAAATTATTAGTTTATTGCACTATTTTTCATTACTAATAACATTGCTTCAAGGAAATTACGCTTAATTACTAATTTCGCCTCAAAAAAACGTTTTTATGGGTTTCGGCACACTAGACTCCGAATTCAGCGGCTGCTCGTAAAATCCAGATTGTCAGGACGTAGCGACCGACGTATCACATAAATATACCGAACTCGGACCAATACTCATATACAATATTATTTTGATTCAATACATTTTTATAACGTGTGCCATTCGTAACAATTATCCAACTACAAAATTTTATTAAAAATATTTTAGAAAATAGCAGAAGACATATTTGATTTTTATATTAATCATCTTAATTTATTTTATAAAAATATCAGATTATTTTCTTAACACGTAACAAATGCGTTATATAAAAAATCTTATGAATAAATCAAAGGTACTGCAATGGATGAATGCATTCTCGTCCATACAATATAATATATATATCGTTGAATAAGTCTAACGCGTAACAATAAATCAATGTGCAAATTCTTTATCATTGAATTTTTAGCAGAGAGGAGAAAAACGCATTTAGGCTCATAAGATCGTTAGTTATTGAAACGATAATAAAAATAGAGTTTGTACATAATACAATAATAATAATAATGATTTTTTTTAATTGATAGGCGCGGCTGAAGGATGCTGGAGTTGAAATGTACGAATTTTGAAGAGGAGAGAAATATCCGCATAATAAAAACAAATTTTAAATATTACGTGGGTTGTGTCAGGTACAAATTCATAATTCTATTAATATATACAAATTTCAACTTTACAACATACTGAAATTACGAATACGACTAATATATTTAATAAAGATTAACAATTTTAATTATCAATTTGTTATTTCTATACATAACATTGTATTGTTTAATAATTTCTTAATGTAGAAAATTTTATCAGAATTTTATTAGACCAACAATAATAAATGCATAGGAGAATAGATTTAAAAATAAATTCAATGAAAAAATTATCACTAACGCTATTCCGTTAAAGTATTTATTTTTAATGTGAAAGAGATGTATTTTTTTTTTCCAAAAAATAAATCATTGTGTCAAAAGCTACAGATTTATACAAAATTTTGTATGAATATATAGTTGTAAATTCAAAATTTAACCGAGTTTCAATATGAAACTTTTAAAATCAAAATTAAAAACGAATCACTACTCGTAAAAGCGTATTATACATATAAATTATAAATAATTCAAATGCAAAATTACTACTGTATATATATATATATATATGCACAATTTACACATAATTTGTAATCATTAATTAATATCGTTACGTTTTTCGTGATTTACAATGCTATATGCTTAATTATTCATTGCACTGGCCGACAAATCATCTATTTTTAATATACATATATGTGAATTTCAGCCTCTTTAAACAATTTGAGCAATGAGAGTGAAAAGAATCGCCGTCGAATTATGTCGAAAGTTTAATACATCGGTAAAATTTTGTTTACCAAATGAGTACACTATCGATATGTTCAATTTGCTATATAATTTATTTGATTTAGATCATTGAATAAATTATCAATCATATTTTGAATTAATCACAAATAATTGCTAAATAATCAAAATAATGATGATAATCAAATTTGATTATTTATATGTTTGGTTCAGTGTGGTCCCAATGCGATTAAAAATTATATTTAGATCAAGTTTACGGAGTATATTGGCTTCCAGGGATATATTATAAATAAAATAATTAAAATGCATTATTCAAATACGTAATATATCGATTTCATTCTTCTAATAGCTAAGTAAATAAAATGAATGTGTGATCAATGTAAAAAACTCGTTCTAGAATCAATTGAAAATTTCATAAAAAATAATTGTATTGCAATATCGGCAACGATATATGCAATATGTAATGCGTAAATTTTACAATTTAAGATTTGGAAAAATTCTACACTATAATAATGCTTAGTGTATTATATTTAAAGAGGGTATTTTGAATAAAAGTGATTGTGGATATAAAATCTAAGATATAGAGTAAGAATAGGAATTTTACGATAACAATAAAATGAAAATCATAATCGATCGGGATGAAAAAAGAAATAAAAAATAATAAAACAACAAAATTTATTCAAAACAATAACATAATTATCACATCATTTAAAAATTGCGTAACATGTGTTGGAAATATTTGCACGTTGTAAAAACTCGAAACATAATTTCTTCATATAAAACTTCCGATATGTTTTATTTTGGAAAATATATTCGATATTGATACAAGAAATCATATAATATCGCAATGAAGTTTACAAATTTTTATTAGGACATTCATAAAATTCAGAGTATCGGATGAAATGAATGAAAGTACATAAAATTTTCTCGGTAAACTCAACAACCTCATTTGCATAGACGCGGGGTTTTAACCTCGCATGCGTACGATGTGATAGCGTATCGGTTACCAACAATAATCTCACAAATAATACATAGTATCATAAAATAGTTATACATAACATAACTGATCACAATATGTTGACGATTCGATGTATTAGTATTAACAGATACATGTGTATTAAAAATCAATTTATTCAACGCAAATTGTGAAACGTATGATTAAAAACAACGATTAAAATATAAAATTTCGATTTATAAGTCTATTCACATCACCTAGTAATTATATTTCGCGATTTATTTTAATGCACAGGGGTTAATTTGGGGAAATTTGTCAAATATCTTCCGAAGTACACTTGTAATATATTGGCAATATTGATTTCAAACACCGGGATTGAACCTCATTATAACACATCGGCTTCACCTCAGTTGCAACTCGGATAAACTTGGAATGTGAGAATCGTTTTGCTGGACTTCCGACTTATTGAAATCCCCAAACGGCTGGGAAGACTTTGGTTTAAGGCGATTTTTCAACGGAGTCACAAATTCCCAACCCTCCTCTCCGTTACTCTTGAAAAGCTGCAATTAACACGATACAATATAAAAATGAAGACGATTGCAACGCATATTTTTACGACGTTCGACTTACGATCGTTTCCCAAGGTTGATTGGTTGCCTCCCTCTGTTTTACAGCGTCACGCTGCGCTTGTTCCACAAGGCACTTTGCGCGGGTTGCGGCGTCTATGTCTTCGGATCGCAACCCCGCTGTTACGTCTCGCCAAACGCGACGAGATTCGTTAGACGCTTGAGAACTAATTGTGCGAACTAATTTACGCTGAGCGCACATTCGACTAGAATCAAACAGGACTTCCGATCTCTGAAACAAAAAATATTCAAATAAAATCGCTTTCCCTAAAAAAAATTTAATATTCGAGTGATTCAATTTAATACCCCGGTGTCGTTCCATTTAATCTCCATTTGCGTATTCCATTCTCCCAGCGACGTAACGAAAGGTTTTTTATCGGCGGGTCCGAATACTTCGCAGGTTACTTTATTCTTCTTTCCGCCGTAGAAAGGCTTAGTTAAAAATTCTATTGTGGCTCTGTGACCAGTGGCGGCACAGTCGACCGTCACCGTTCCTCCTAATTCGATCCAAGGAACTGTTAGAATGGATCTGTAATATAAAATAACTCAATGTTTCAATACAATGATGATAATTGTGTTCCTGAAACATTTCACTATGACGAGACGTGGAATTTTACCTCGCGTATCCATTCGGAAAAGTGAGAACGTACTCTTCTTGCAAATCCGGCAACGACACTATACCCTTGCCTATGTTATGTACTCCAATCGACAGGCCGAGGAATTTACTTTTGGTCCACACCCAAGCATTAAATGAAATTCGTTTATTTACGTGTTCAGCATAGAACGCTGAAACTGATCATTAATGGAAGACATGAGTTATTGCATTTATAATTAATATATACCACGTTAGTTTTGTTTATACTTGGAGGGTGATGAGAGACTTGTTCCGCAACGAAAGTGAGCTGATCGGGTCCACACCACGGCACCGGACCCTCGGCAACCGCCGCTCCGCTCGTCCCCCCGTTATTCACTTGCCAATGACAACGGAATATTTCGCCTAGGATCGGATTATACGGTTTCTTTGCGACGGTCGATTTACGTCCGGCGTGATACGAGCTGAGATACCATCGAATAACTTGGATCATGCGTTCACGCGGCGTCGGCATATCTACTATTCTGTAATATTAAATTAAATTAACGTGGTGCGATAAGAATAAAACGACGAAATAATTCAAATGACTCACTTGGTGAATTGGTCGGGATGTGCAAAATAATCGGCGTACATTTCGAGCAACGATCGTCGTTCTAATATAAACGTCGGTAGCACAACCTTCGTCAGATCCATGCCGATTTTGACTTGCGACAGTAAATGTGTGACGACTGAGCCGTGCGTCTCCATGGAACCGATGTCGCTATCACTGTCGCCTTCGTACAGAGCTGAAAATAATATGAATATTAAATAATATATAATCAGAATTGAAAATGTACGGCGTTTTATACGTACCGTCATAATCGATGGAGCCATCTTTGTTTCTCGGTAGAGATCTGTCGTCGGAGAGTGTCGTTTCAGAGCGTACGGGCGGCGGATCGACTACAGGTCCGCTCACTGGCGCTTGTCGAGAGGCGCTGCAAAAATGTTTACATTGATAAAACTCGCAAAAAATACAAATAGAGCGTTGAGATTATAAAAATT
This sequence comes from Philopotamus ludificatus, assembly GCA_022495035.1. NCBI lineage: Eukaryota > Metazoa > Arthropoda > Insecta > Trichoptera > Philopotamidae > Philopotamus > Philopotamus ludificatus. The sequence goes on along the minus strand of JAGXCT010036605.1, from coordinate 65,639 downwards.
CACCTAGAGCTCTCCCGTCTGAGTGACCAACGTGCGGACAACACTCGCATCATATTGAAAATATTTCTTTTACGATTCAATTCGGTAAATATGACATTGTTTGCATTTCAAACACATTTATTTCAACGGTAATTACGGTATATATCTATCAGCTATCGCTAATACTCTCCTATTAGTATTATATTAGATTGTCGTAGTAAAACATGGAAATTAAATATTTTATTTCGTATGTAACATGAATTCAGGTCAAATTATAAATATTTCCAGGATGTTGTGGTTGCGGATCGACTTTGCTTGATCGTATAACGTAATTAGTTAACAGTAAATAATTTGAAATGATTCGTTGGCTCGATAAGTTCTTTTAAAAATATGCAATTGTACTCGTCTGTCTCATAAATATGAAGTTTATATTTGGAAAAAATCAATATCCAATTATTTATAGTATATCTTGCAGAAAATATTAAATTTTGTTTAGTATATCCTTTTTTTATTTTAAATATTTATTCTCGTACGAGATCGTAACATGCTAAGAGGACGGTTGTAGAGGGCAATAAAGGGTCCCGGCCACTCTCGGCAAACAAGGGTCAGAAACGAGTGGCATGTCCATTAATACTTTTCTTTATTTTATCGCGTTTTTTTATATTGTTGTTTCTAGAACCGGCGGAAAATGTTTCCGTGCCCAGCATACTTAGATACGTGCACACGGCCGCCGGGTTTAAATCGATCCCGCCTGAAGGGGTGCAGGCCACCCCTAAACCCCCTTTGCCGACCCCTGCCCGCGAGCGAGACACAATAATCGGGAACCTCACGAAATAATTGATGAAAATCTCAGAAATCGCGAAACAAAGGTGTGCGTGTCGGCATTGTGCGAGCCGACCTCAAGTCAACAAAAGATTTTCCGCGCCGCGAAAATTGCGCAATTTAATTAACGCCTCGACTGAAAAATTAACGTCGAGATATTAAAATAAAGCAGCCGCAACTAAATAATAGCGATATTAATAGATAAAAATATTTGTGAATGATTTTACATCTCTTGAATGTATACTCTCGGCGCGAATGACGATCGTTGCGGTTCAACTGCAGCTGATCGCTAAATCTTAATCGTTATTTATTAAAATAAATGTTTTGGAAACACTGCGCTTTCCGGTCCGTGCATGCAACAATAATTCGTGCTGAATTTTCAATGTTTCGACCCTCTCCGTCCAGCGCCTCATTTATTATTAACGAGCTGATTTATTATCGCCGATTTTTTCCGCTATAAACAAGATCAATCCGTCTCTCCGCACCCCCATCATCATCAGTCGTCCCAACCTCGAATGTTAGGTTATGTTCGGTATGACATGTTCGGATTCGCGCCTGAGCTTCCGCGAATCGTCGACCGGATGGCCGCAAAGGCGTCTCGGAGGTCTCAAGCGGCGTCGCCCGGGACGCCCGCGGCGGGCGGGAGGGGCTGCGCGGCGAGACGCCCGACAGCGGGCATCGCGACGCTCGACTGAGGCCCGAGCGACGCCGACGCCGTCCGAAAAGCTCCGAAGAATGCTAAATCAGATGTTCGCAACCGTTGGATTGGAAAATTGGCGCATTTATCGCGCTGTGCGGAGTAATTTGTGTTAAATGCGGTTACTTGGCACCGGTATCCGATAAAATCAGTAAAAGTGACGCAAGTGCGAGGACGAGTAAAAAAATATCCGCTCTCTGGCAGTAGAATTTATTTTGATAATCTTTCAGAATATGTGAATACATCATTTTCAGACGCAATCTTCTTGTTTCTCAATGCACTTTGTTCATTTGGCGACGAGCTTTTACTTATTAACAATGTTTCAAACTGGACTGCGAATCACTAGGCGATATCTTCACTATTGCAATAAAAGTAAAACTACGTCATCGTTAGGGATGGTCATGCGATAGATCAAGATCAGCCTATATGTTATGCGGACATGCATTATCCTTAGGCATTTTTAACATTTTTTTACGAGTGTTCCAATATTGGAACATTTTGTTTATTTATCACAACTCCTATATCCATTAGCGAATATAAATTAAGATTGCAGCAGTTGGCAGCTGACAAGTGCGAAGAGCGTGCAGAAATTTCTCAAGTTTGAACTTATGGAGGTGAACAGTGTTTTTTTAAAACATAATTTATATTACAACAAGAAATATCATTTGACAAGTAGGTTAAGTCAACTTTAAATGGCATTTTTATAAAATGATCATATTAATTAAGATTTATCATTGTTGTAGATTTGTTTATTTGAATGAAATAAACTGTTTTACGAATGTAAAGAGAGTTAAAAAGTTACTTACAAATGTAAAGAAAAAGGAAAATTTATTGTTTTGTGTTATATGTATATCATTTTTATCATATTTAATTGATCATGAATTCTGAGCAAAAATGGGTTAAGGCATTGAAACATCAGGAATTAAAATTCTAAAATGATACAACCCAGACGCGAATGTGTTGCAGAGCAATAAAATCTAGATCTTACTTCAATGGTAATTTAATTTATTCGACCCTTAAAAGTTTTACAAAATTTAAGATTCGATTCGTGGCTCAAAGCTCGGTCCGATATCGTTTTACCTCATTATTACCTCATCAGCCAAAGGGTTGATCGCGATCCCCAAAACTATTCCATAATAAAAAAAAGATTAATAAAGCTTTAGGGCACGTGTCCATTTTTCGACACACGCGTAGAATATGTCAGAGTTCAGAGAGCGCTCTCGGCGGTAGCATGTGTGAATTAGGACACGCTCTAGGTTAAAAATATCTAGTGAGATATTCGATTTTTTACATTTCATCTAAAGGTTAAAGATAAAGAAATACAAAGCTTATCGATAAACTAGCAAGTGTATCGAAAGCAAGGAGACTGACTTTCTAAATATTGAAATCCTAAATAAGCTTGTAAATAAATTAAGTAAAATGTAAACCAAGAATTAATCCCCCATTTCCGAAACGCGATTCCATAAACAGTCATCTTTGGTTCATCGTCCTGAAAAGACGTAGGTTAACATTTTTATAACAAAAAAAAATCCTTTGCCATTGAAGCCATGGAAATATCGATTTGAAAAATGAACCTGGAAGAGGAAGGCGTAGGCAAGTGAATGAAGTGGCTTTCAAAACTGAAATCGAAGCAAAGTCAACAATGACTATCGGCGAATTATCTTATAAGATCGGCGAATCCTGATCTACTACTCAAAGATATTTAAAAATGTAAAAACACGATTTGTACGAACGACAACAAGACAAGACGTCTCAACATATGCAGATTAATGTTATAAAAAGAGCAATACCGCTCGTTTCTTCGAGATTTAATTACTGGAGACGAGAAATGGGTTCTCTACTTAAACGTTACGGAGAAAAAAATAGTGCTTAACCCCTGGATAAAAAGCAATTCTAACCCTTAAAGCCGGATTGCATCAAATTTTGTTTTTCATCTTGAATCCAAAAGAAATATATTTTGAATTGTTTAAATATGGCCAAACGGACACGAGAGAGTTGTATTGTGATCAACTAAATCGTTTGAGTTCGACATTATGTCAAAGGAGGCCAGATCTAGTGAAAAACTATAAAATAATAAAGTAATCGTGCAACACGACAACGCCCGTCCTCATGTGAAGTTAAAGCGAAAAAAAATTAACGTCCTTGATTGGGACACTTTATTGAATAAACCATATTCACCAGAACTGATTACCATCTATTCCAGTCGATGGAACATTTTTTGAAAGAGTAGCTAACGAGTCATTCCGGGTATTCTTATTTAAAACCACATGAATTTTATAAAAAAAAAAATATCATTTAATTAATATTATATCAATAATTTTTCTCACTTCCTAAAAATTAAAAAAATGTCAAAATACGACGTTTTGTCAAAATTGAGGAGATAGACATATTCGTCGAAGAAACTAAACGCCATGCCATTACAGGGAACAAAACTAATATTGATGTATAAAGATTTTTTGAGGAACACGAAAATTCTACGGGTTTTTTTTTTATCAAACATCGCATAAACTATAATATTCATAACACATAATGTTTGATGTAAAATTTATTACGTGCGAATTTGAATCGCCATTTCTGTTTTCGAAAATAGGTTTTATAATGTAAATTCGCTACACGCGTCCACGGACGCGATACAAATTTATCCGGCGAAAAATGTGCATAAGCAACCTTGCTATATCTCGAAAAACTACGATACTGTAAATAGGATACCGCGTTCAAATTATTTGTTTTTTTTCCCCAATAAATGTACGATACATGTCGTTAAACGAACTAAACTACGGGGTTCTATTACTTCTTTTAATTTAATAATTATTAACATTGCAAATGGATTTTTGAGACCATTTCATTTTTCGAGATACAGCTAGATTGTTTTCCAGCGTCGATATGAAAAATAAGAGTTGCGCGAAATTAATTAGAAATATTAAAATAGATATTAAAAAAGGATTCAATGCAAGATAAAAGCGAAAATTACGCGAACTATTGAACTTCGTAAAAATTATTTGAAAAGTAATTTATTCGCTCGACTGTGTGCATTAGTATGGATTCCGCAAGTGACTGGGTCAAAGTCAAAGTCTAATGCGTCTCAAAAAAATAATTAAACGGCCAACATGTCGTATGCACACATATATGTGAATGATAATTAAAAAAAATAAGATCGCATGTGTAAAAAGCCAACGTTCATCATCAGCGCGGCTATAGTCATTATATCCGACGATGATTCATTTCCGCAATCGAAATTAGAAACCAAAGACCGAATCCATCATCGACAGCCAGGAAATGCGAGATAAAAAATAATTCACAATAAAAAGAGTGAAATTAACTACAGCTACAATATAGAACAATATTATGCTGTAAGCAATTAAACTTTTCATGAATATTTTGTACGTGCAATATGAAGAAACCTTGAAATTGTATCAACCAAAAGTTATAGTGTATGCATGTTGGCTTCGTGGGGACTCGTGCCGCGGTCCAAATACCTTTGACATTGATAAAAAACTTCAATTATTGTAATTTACAAGGGTTGTGTAAAATAGAGTTTCCCAATTTGTATTTATATACGTATGTTTCTTCAGCACCCCCTATGACCTTCATACGATTCCGCCCGGAGCACAGAACCGACATTCGTATCCGGGCAGATCTAATTTTAGATGACATCTTGTTGAAATTTGATCAAAAACATTTCTAGAAACATGCGTGTATGTATAAACGTGCAAATGACATTATCTCCGCGTCCGTGATTTCCCGCAAAATGTTAAATATTTTATTGCGAAAACGAAATGTCAAATGTACAAAGAAGGCCGCAGAGATAGCGAAATATTTGCATGGTAGATTGTGGGCGAAAAAGCAACCCCTGTGTTTTATTTCAAGCCCCTATTTGCGGATTTCGTGTTATTTCTATTGATTTATAAAAGATTTTCAAGAGAATAGGGCTCGAATTAGACGAAATTATTTAGATATTTTATAAAAATGTTAAATTTTAAATAAAATTAAATTTTATTGAAATATCAATGAAGAATTTTAGATAATTTCTTTATAGATAACATTTTCCGATTGTATTGCGAGTATATTGTGCAATATTTTCCCCGTACTTTGTATCTCTCTTCAAAAAAAGACAAATAATAAATTAATTAAATGCAGAATAACCATCGTCTGTAATCTTTGTGTTGTGACAAGGGATATGAATTCTCATCTATGTATATCACGTTTAAATCAATGTATATATGTACATATATGTTTGTTCTATGTATAAGCGTTTGTGATGTGGTGCTACCGAAGAATATCGAAGATTCCATGGACGGAACACGTCAAGAATACAACTGGACTGGATTGGGAGCTCCAGAAGTTTCAGCTCACCAAAAACCGACACATGCATGGAGAAAAAACAAGAACAAGTAGATCGTCTACCCCCGTAGACGGACAAGGCAACTGAAGAAGATAATTATTCGCAAGCCTTGTTCAAAATCAAAATGCAACCTTTAGATATCAATATTCTGCAGATCAACCGCTCTCTTGTAAATGAAATCTTAAATTTTCCTTCAATGTTTAAGTGTTAGAATAAACATTATCCATTTTTTAAAATAAAAATGCATTGTTTAAAGCAATTTGCATATAAAATTTATTTTATGTATATGAACGTTAAATAAATTTATGGTGAATGTTGAATAACAGTCGGCATTGAATAAGTGCATGTCAATGTTTCAAACATAACTGTAGTTTTATTAATAAAATAGTATTCTAAAATAATCGTGATTTGTTTTACACAAGAGCTCACATTATAACTGAATCCAAATTTTGCTATACTATATTTTGAATTAATTTTAAAATGCGTGTACTTACATTATTGGAGTACCGGCAGCGCTGGATGAGCTAAACGGTGCATCATCGGCGTCGAAGAAATCTTCCTCTTCTTCAGAACTTGAATACGACGTCTCGGGAACTACCAACGATATACTCGGTCCTGTTATATATTTTTATATTAAAACACGGCAAACTTAAATATTATCGGATGAGAGATATATTTGCCTGTCAATGTGTGTTGAATACTAGGGTGTCGCCTTTCTAAACATTCTGATCCCTCTTCGATTCCTTCCACCACAACGTTCCCGTCTACTGATAAAAAAAAATAATATCAATATTATTTGAAATTAATTGAATTGATCGATTGTAAAACAACAACAAAAATTACCATCGATAGGCGATGCCGATGGAATAATTTGATTTGAAGAAATTACCGATCCCGGCCCCTGATAAATGCCGTTTACAGGGTTCAAAGTGTTCTGCAAAATAGACAACTTTTTCAAAATAACATAAATTATGAGAAAATAATCATTTGTTACCTTAGCAATTTGAAGTACTACTATGGAATGTTTTATATTTACTAGCATCGCCTATAAAACATAATTAAAATAATATATTTCAGATTAATAAATTTAAAATTTGTATAGAAATTATCGCTAAGTTGAATTAAATATATGTTTACTTGAATTGACGAAATCTTAATTTTTATCAATATTATACAATAATTATTAACTTATTAACAAATTAGAACACAAACAGGAAATACTTATGAATACAATAATCTGAATTAAATAATAAAAAAATATATTAAACTCGTACATTTGCTTGATCATAAATTTCTTGACATTTTCTTTTATCGTCGGGATCGGTTATTTCGGATATCCTATCTTTTAATTTCTGAAAACATTCAAAAGAATATTATGGTAACAATGTATGCAAAAATAATATTGTTCAAACGAACGGTGACTTACATTTACTTGGTCTATCATAATTTGAAGATAAGCGTCGGCTTCTGAAACTCTCCTTTCAAAATCTTGCGGTCGTGCTCCTGTTAGGATGGAACCGCCGTTCGCAGGCTGTCCAATATTGCCTCGGCCCGTCTGACAATGGCGTAAGATGGTATCTTCTAACGCGCGTACCCATTGCTCTCTTTGCTCTGCATCACGTGCCTTAACATAATTAAATACAATATAAATTAAGACGGTATTCATACATCATTTGTCACAATCGTATATACGTACTTGAAAATGGAATGTCTTGTGATCTACTGTGATGGTGAAATTAGAATCATCCTCGTCGTCGATACCGACGACCGCAGCACGTAATCTAACACAGCCGCGACGAACACCTCTCATCATTTTCTCTTTTGACTGTAAAATGATTTAATTGAACATAAGCAATCAGCAATTTAACATTTATATTTCATTAAACTTATTTAATAAACTTGCTAACAATGCAATTATTATTTAATAAAACACAAACTATCGTTTAATACGATAGTTGATTATAAAATGTAATAATGCTATTTACGATGAAGTATTAGTGAATGAATTGAGCATTGTTTCATTTTGTGCGGTCAAAATTCGTAAAATTGGGAAATAATTCATTTATATTAGTTGCTAAAAAAAAACACAATATGTGGAATTCCTATCAATGTTATTATTTCAATGACAGTTGACATATCAATAATTCATCGGGATCAAAGAGACAGCCATTATATGTAAATACAAAATGCTAAATACAGACAGGGAACTGTGGAAACTACTGTACTTCCCGTTGAGGAATTCATCTATCGGCACGCAAACGCAGTACTAATGCACGAGGCATTATCGCAAGCGGACACCTTAAATTTGTATAATCGAGGTTACGGATTACCGTCGGCCGGTCCCGTCGATCATACGTGGCCGCTGTTGATATTTTTGATATTGATTTTTGTCTTTTTACCGCATGCAGTCGTCAAATTATTGAAATAATAATTTGATAGTGAAATTTGTCAGTGTTAAAAATTATTAAGTGCGACAAATCAAAATGGATCTTTATAAAACATATAAATATATGTTCGACGAGAGCGGAGGTAAGATATTATTCATTTAATTACAATATAATATAATATCGAGGATGTCTATAGCAATTGATAATTCTTGCAGTCTAATATTAATAAGGAAATTATTTTAAAATAATAATCGTCAAATCGTGCTGAATTATTTCTTTAAAAATTTTATGCAATATGTGGAACAAACCCAAAAAACCCCTGGATTATATCTAATTTTATTACATTGTATTGTTATGCTTGATCGATCGATTTAATTTTCAGATCCGAGAGTTAAAGATTGGTTGATGATGAGCGGACCAATCCCAATCGTCTTTTTATTAGTGTTTTATTTATACATGATAAAAATAAAATTGCCAGACTGGATGGAAAACAAACAACCATATAATTTGACTAAGATTATCAGAGTGTACAATATATTTCAAGTCATAGCAAACTCGTTTGTCTTTTGGGGGGTAAATATAAATATATACATCAACATAATATAGAAATCTAATGTTAAGACATCATCATCATTCGCCAGCCACGAGACACTCGTTGAGCGTTTGGGCCTTACCAGACTCTCGAATGGTAGCCGGGGTCTCACAATGGCATGGGAGCTCCCTTATACGTCGCTACTTATACCCGTTTTGGTACACGGTTTATAAAAGAGGTTTCTTTTTCTTGATTATTGCTGGTATTGGACGTATATCTTCTACCACTGTTGGTATCGGATTTTACTCCCCCCCAATGTGTCCAGGCAAATAGGAGGGAATCTGTCTCGGTATTTCCTATTTTCTTCTTTGGGTGTTCTGGCACGACGAGTCACAACTAGCATTAACTTTAGCAATCATGGAAAAGACATATTCAATGTTTTTTTGTTTAAATAGTTATCATATCGTTGTCTCCATAATAAATGTACACATTTAAAAACACACTCGACGACTTTGACCTTAGGTCACACTCTAAAGTTGTCCAAAAACCAAAGTGTAAATTCCAGTCAGTCATTCATATATTAAATTATTGTAAATTAAAATGTTTAATATAAGAAATATTTAAGATTCTGTTTATTTAGAACACTTTATAGTCAGCCCTATAACGTCAAGATTGTTTACGCATAGGTGTTATTTTTTGTCGTCAAACAAAAAGCATTGACTTTTATTTCGCTCGACAATGTATTATATATTTACGAAATATGTAATTTGACCTTGAAATATTAGCATTTTGTAAAAAAAAGCGAATTAAAGGAAGCGTTATAGGACTGCATTTTATTTTATATTTATTTAATGATTAATTTCGGGGCCGCTCAAACTCAAGTTTAAATAATGGTCAAATTCATCTTCAAAAGTTTTAAATATACACGAACTTTATTATGGCGTTCCTTTTTTTCTATTGGACCCCAATGAAAAGACATTTTAAGACTTCTGGGCCCTTTCGTATTCCACGGCCGCTTAGTTCGCTTACCGCCTAATTCGACACTGGGGGGTAATGAGTCTCTCATACTTGTATTCCCCCCTAGCCAGTGTCATAAAGAATTCCCAGTCTTCATAGATTTCGCCGGAAGGTTAACCTATCCTCGTACCATCTTAGCTCAATCGCGTTTAGCTTACATTATCTTAACAGACTGTATGTTAGCCATGTCAATGGTTAACCGATCCGTCACGGCGGCTCAAAACCAACCGCGTCGTCCGAAGGGGGTCTATTTATAATGAAAAATAGACCCCAAGCATTTCAAGTCAAGATATTGATGAATTCTTCATCAGTCTATTTTTTAAATGAATTATTCCAAGAATAAAAATAGTTATTCATGATATGTCCATGATTTGGTCGATATTTTGGATTTTTTAACTAATCAATATGACCCCATCGGCAGAGCTAGGTTAAATAAAGGTTTATGTTTTTGTTCAGCTGCTAACTTCGGGATGGACCACTACGATTCATTTCGGTTGCGCATTGCCCGATTACTCGACTAATCCAGAATCCGTGCGAATGGCAAACTGGATGTGGTACTGCATGTCGCTAAAGGTGATAGAGCTGATCGAGACGGCGTTCTTCATGCTCAGAAAGAAAAACAACCAGGCGTCGTTCCTTCACATCTACCATCACGTGATCACGCTAATCGTCATGTGGATGGCCGTAAAATACGTGGCAGGTAACAGCGGTGCGCCGTTGCGTCGCAGCGGGATCCGAATATCGAGACGGTGACGTCACACACTTTTGTATATGTTGCAGGAGGAATGGCGAGCTTGACTCCCCTGATAAACTCCGGAGTGCACGTGATCATGTACGGCTACTACTACATCACATCGATAGCCGGACCCAGCTTGCGGAAGAAGCTGAACAAGTGGAAGATGTGGCTGACGATCATTCAAATGGTGAGATTATATTTTGCGATTTCGCAGTGGAAATATTTTTTAATCAGACAGGAAAGACTGTATCGCCACTATCAGTCGTCTAGCTTTTACATTAGATAATTAGGTGAATACATGTTGGAACGCGAATGCCACAACTCTATTAGCTGAATCATGATTTTGTGCAACATCTTTGTTGGAGATCGTTGCTCTCGCGACTCCTTTGTCAATTCTTTAATTGCATGTGGGAATCATTTACATTATTCTTTTATCATGACATCATTCTTGGGATTAAACGTTTGGGGTCCGGTGTATTTTATTTTTGCATTGATTCTTTATTTACACGATTCATCATAAACATTTCAGGCGCAGTTTACAGTTTTGCTGTTCCACAGTTTACAAGCATTGAGTCCATCGTGTGCAGCGCCAAGATTTATGGTGTACATATACCTTCCTAATTTGATCATAGTTTACTATTTGTTTTGGGACTTCTTTAAAAGCACGTACAAGAAGAAAGCTGCATAAAAGTGAAAACGCAAACGTTTTCTTCTCGTTCGATTAATAATTTTTTATGTACATTGTCGTCAGTTCGGTACATAACCGACGAAAGGTTATTCTATTATAAAATTATCGTCTATTGTGCACTCGTCGAATTTTATTACCAAAACGGCGATAATATGGAATAAAATAAATATATTCTTTTTAATTTATCCTCAAAATGTCGTAAATTCCCTTTATTGCTTCGGCTCTCCTTGCTCATCCTGGCCATGTAAGTGCTTACACCAAATAAAGTATGTAAGCTTGCGTGGAACTCCAATCGATATACCGGCAACCCCGAATTTTCGCATGAATCCTTTTCCGCAAGGACGCAATGAAAAAGGACGTAAAAAACACATAAATTTTTTCATGGTTTCTAAATGATTCTACTCACTGATAATATTTTCAGAACATATTGACAGCAGAAAATAGCGAAAAACACTGCGACGCAACCTCATATATTCATACGTTCGTGATTAGAGTAATTATAATAAATAATATATAAAAAAAACATATGCGTAATATAAAACCATTGAGCATAATTATTCAGCGATTAAGCATAACTATAATATAACCTTGAACAAAAATTGGCAATCATTGGATATTTAAAAATATATCCATAGAAAAATATTTCAAACAAAAAAATATATCTCAATAAAGAAAAACCGCATATTCTAAATATAGTGGTGTTTTAAATGAATTTGTTTTCGCAAAATATATATATATATATATATTAGGAAAACTACCAAAAGCAACACGACGAGTCATAATAAGGCTAATCAATTTTATGAATCATATTTTTAATCTAAATATTTATAGCTTATCATAAGATATTGACGAGAATTGAATTTTTTACAAAGTATATTTTAATATAATTGAGAAAAAATCTTACGCGTCTGCAAAACATTTTTATGTATGTCATACTACGCGATTATATATATTTTTATTATAATTAATAAACAAAAAGTTGCGGAAAAACTGGACAATCACATGCCACCGAGGTTAAAAATTAACTGAACAACATTGAAATTGCACAGCTGTTCGTGGGGAAATAAGTATTGAAGTTTTTGAGCTCACCACTTTTCCGCAGACAATTTAAAAAATTTAAAAAAAAATCACAATAATTAAATTAAATTTCAGTCATCATATATTTCAACGAAAATATCATTTTACCAAGTTTTCATTGAATATATTTTTGAACAAAAATTATTTATTATCAAAAAATATCATTGATTGTATTGTGCAAAAAATATTTATTAAAAATAATCCATAAAATAAAATTGGAATATAAAAACGTGGTCACAAAGTAGAACAAACTACCCCTTAAAAATTTACAAGGCACTAAATATATATAGTGAAACCATATACAATTCACTTGACACCATTTTCTTGCTTGTGCATAATAGATTATATTTTCCATTGTGTAAATGTACATATTAACACTTTCTACTAAGCCAAAACTATTAAACATAAAAAAACATACGTATTATAATTATGATTTTATTGATATACAATCTAACAAATGCAAATAAGTAAAAAACGTATGTGCGATTAAATAATGGATTACGTAAAACAAAATAAGATCAAATAAACAAAAAAGTATTATATAGTGTTAAAAATAAGTTAAACAGCATTAAATTATCTATAAAAAATAATCCATAAAACTTCTTTTACACAAGTTTTATTGGTGCAGGTGTTTAAAATAAAACAGAGTCACAATTTGTATAGTTTTAACAAGGAAACAACTGTATATAATATCATAAGACAATAGTTACATTCATTATAAATCAGAGTTCATGTGGGTCATCTTACATATTAATGGCATTCATAGATAGCTCATTGCAATGTTTACAAGTTTATATTGTGATTAAATATATATTGATAATGCCATCCAAATTATATGTATATAGATAATCATCAACTAGGATCTGTTTATGTAAGCATTGTATTATTGGAAAGTATTTATATTAAAAAATGTTAAGATGTTATCAATGATTTATTGGCATCGTTAATTGTATATTTGTAATGATAATCTCTTTAAAAATTATCTATAATGAGTAGAAATTAATTTCATATTTTTTGAAATTTTAATATAACGATTTGTAAACAAATGATATGCGAATATTTGATATGTCAGATGAGATGAGAGTGACTTATGCGAGGACTTGACAGTTGGTCGAGGGGCTGACCCTCCGACTGGAGGACTACTGACCGTGTAGTAGGACAGCAGACCGGCGGCATCGTCGAGCACGAACCAGCGGTATTGCCAGCCCTTGACGACATTCGTCCACTTGCTCAGGGAGCCCTCCATGGCTCGCACTGCCGGCCGCAACAGCGCGCCGGTCGGCCATAGCCGCCACCGCCTCCATGCGTCACTTTCCGCAATCGAACCGTGCACGTCTTCTTCCTTTTCTCCAACAAAATTATATTTTATTTTAATAAAATACACTATTATAATATTATGCAGGATTACACCGCATCTTTATTTATCTTTATTATATATAATTACCACAATTGTTAATTTCACAATGAATAATCGTAATAATAATACAGTACGTTCAAGCAATATAGTGGACAATACGTATAATATTTATTTTTAACTACAAAAATAACGAGCATTGTATATTATTCAAAGCTGGAAAGTATGTAAAATTTTAAATTATTTTGCTCCTGTTGTCTATAAAACTACAATTTGTGTAACATCAGTGATACACAAACCGCCGGTCGCGGGCCGTATTCGGCACGCCGTTGATTTTTAGTGGCCCGTGCAGTCAGTCCTCAAATTGCGCGCTTTCGGACTTACGCGATTTAATTTTTTTTCTCAAGATAAATATAGATTATTAAAGATGGGTGAATATTTCAATATTTCAATATGATCCGGGATGGATTAGCTGGTCTCGAAAGTCGAGACCCTAATCCTAAACAATCTGCGACCTCTAAATCGCGTAATTCGAGGACTTACTGTAGATTCATCTTGATTTCTATTGTTAACCAATCTGTGTATGAATATGTTTCAAACAATACAGGTAGTCCTCGACTTACGACGGTTCTACTTACGACCATTCGCACTTAC
>JAGXCT010036605.1:0-49453 GCA_022495035.1 Philopotamus ludificatus | reverse complement strand
AATATATAAGTATGTGTTTTTAATATCATCAAGCCTTTATGTTCGGTTTTTGCTCAGTGCGGCCCGCGATATTCATAAGTTTATACATCCCTGATGTAACAAACATTGCATTATCTTTTATTATTTAATTTTCATGTTTATTGCAGTACACAATGCACGGTATTTTATCAGTTATGACCCAACGATATTTTCAAATAAGATTTGATTAAACAAAGAACTTTTAATTAATATCATCGTGATAGTCAACGTCATAATTTCTTTCGTAGAGATAAGATGTAAGTTTAAAATTAGCATATTAACTGATTATTTTAGAAAGGATAGGGATTAAATGAAAATAATGTTGAAATGGCTATTTTTTTATTTTGTAATAAAATTATTATAAAATAGTTTACTCACACACAGGCATACATCACATTTAAATATATTACAAAAATGGCTTTGATATCATATCATAACTTGTTCCCCCATCAACAGCACCAACACAGTCAACCACAGCATCCAGACGTACGGCGAATATTTACAATTTCATTAAAACTAAAGGCTTCGTTTTTTATAATTAATTGTTTGTTTGGAATTTCAGTTCATTCGTCAGTCCGTAATGATCTTCCCATCTTCATTCTACTGTAACCCGAACTAATTAAAACTTTGTTCACGGTCTTCTGACTGTCGTCGTCGTCTTCGGCGCTGATCCTTCTCGTCTGTGAATATTTCACTGAAGGAGTTTCAGTGCTGTGTTTTGTACCATATTCAGATATTTGTTTACTAGTATTAGTATCGACTATTGAATGCTTTTTGGAGTCGACCTCCGTGTACACTGATTTATGATTGCTGTACTTGTCTTTAGATAGTGGTTTTTGTTGTTGCGACTTGGTTTCTGTGACTACTTTGACAGTTGACTCGACAATACCAGAATCTGCCACTGTCAATTGGTCGAAGTCTTTACTGTGGGCATTAGTTTCTGCGACGTCGACGAATGCTGATGACAATTCACCGGAGAGTCTGCTCACTGTCTGTGTGGCCACATCATACATAAATATCTCCTTGTCATCATTTGAATTTGTTTTTCTGAAATACAAACAACACGTTAACAATATGACTAAATATAAATATAAATAATATGAATAATGTAAATTGATTACCCTGTAACTAGAAGAACAACCGATTGTAAATCTGGTGAAGTCGTATTTTCCTTTTCTAACCATTTTTTATAATTTTCCAATGTAGGCGTTTTCACTAATCGTTTTAAAGCATCTCCGGCGACAAAGCTAACTCCCCTCGCTTTATTGGGTGTGGCTCTTTCTGTTCTTCCGCCGTCCTTATCAGATTTTGGAAATTCATAATTGACCGGAGCTAAAACTACGACCGACGTAACTTTGCGACCCAACAATTCTGGCACATCGGGCAATGGGAAATGTGCTCCGTTCACTTTCAGCGGCAAATATCTATTATATTTGTCATTTAATGAGACTGGTTCGACGTGTTTAGCTCCATCTTGGACATATTTTTCTGCTACTCTTTGACCCTTCGTTGTGCTGGGATCAAAATGTACAACTTTCATTTCTACGTTACGTTTCTTTTCATACGGATCTAAGTACGCTTTCTTGGTTTCAGAACTGGCTTCGTCTTGATCTTGGACATCGTGAATATTTGATTTGACACTGTCGCCTTTGGTATTGACGACTGATGCAACTGGTGCGCTACCCGATATCTGCAAACCACCGCCTGCGCCATAGAAATTTGCCAATTGTTCCGGAGGCAACGACTCTAATGGAATATCTCCGACTTTGTCGTAATCCAATATACTGATTTGAGCGTTCTCGAGAATACCAGAAGAAAGCAATTGCTGTCTCAACTCATCGGGCACTTCATCGGGCAAATCGAATTCTATTGGTTTCTTGGTTTTTTCCTTCTTTTCAGACTTGCTCTTTTCTAAGATTTTACTGGTGGTCGGTGTTACGTATTGAGGAGTTGTTGACGATATGAATGAATTAGGACTACTCGTTGACGATATTAACGGTGGTCTATTTGTATTGTGTGCAACATAAGGTTTAGATTGGGGATTTCTTCCTTGGATCAAAGGAAATTGGTGTCTATCTTCGTTCGATATGTATTTGTGCTGATTTATTGGGCTTAATTGTATTCTGGGCGCTTGTGTACTAGATGCTGATACTTTTTGTGTTAAAGCCAATAGTTTTTTCTGTTCCTCTTCGCTCATTCTCAATTTAGCTTGAAGTCTCAAAATCTCTCTTTGATTCTGTTCAAATACAGATAGAAAATCTTGAGATATAGCTTGCGATGTGTCGGTATCGGTAAATCTCTGACCTTGATTTTGATTAATTTGCGGTGGTCCGTTCTGCGGGAAGTGCTGTATCAGCGGACTCGGCTGTGGAAGAATTTGGGTATTCTGAATATGTCCATTACTCGATGATGGAGTAATTAATAAATGCTGTTCGTATTTAGGAACGGAAGCAATGACTTCTCCACCTGGAGGAATAAAATGTGATCCGAGAAGTTGCTGTTGGAATTGTTGCTGTCCTTGTTGAATTTGCGGTGGAGGCGATGGTTGAGGTGGTGATATACTTTGGGTTTGAGTTATTTGCGTTCTCGTCTGTTGTTGAACATTGTGGTGTTGTTGTTGGAAATTCTTATGTTGATTTATATTTCTAATAGGTCCGTTCGTTTGGATGTTCGATTGAGAATTGTGATTTATCTGTATCGGCTGTTGTTTTGGAGATTCGATCGGTAGTTCTTGGAATTTCGGCACTTGGTTCGGTTGAGAGCTTGTTATTGGAGGAAGGCGTTGTCTTTGACGTTGTTCTTGTTGCTTGAAATGCTGTAACTGCTCATAATATCTTTTATTATATTCCTCTTGGCTAATTGAAAATGGAGCTTGAGCGGGTTCCCTTGGAGCTTGAGAGAATTGCGGTTGTGGGTGTTCTCTCGGAGGTTGAGGGAATTGAGGTTGGGCCGGCTCCCTAGGCGGTTGAGAGAATGCTGGCGCTGGTCTCGGAATTTCTCTGAAGTTTAAAGGTTGTTTATCATTTGGAAGTTGTTGTTCATGGTGTGATCCAAATTGTTCCGTTGTAATTGTGTGATAATTTTGCTGAAGATATTCGTGCTCGTTAAACTGAAACTGTTGTGGTTGCGGTCCTTGATGGAACGGACGTTGGGGAGATTGTTTGAATTGAACCCTGTGTGTGTTGGAAGCACCGCTTGGAATTACGGGACGCTGTTGGAAATTGGGCTGTCTGAACGTTGGAAGTCCTTGCGATGGCGGTCCATGATGCGGTGGCGAGGGTTGGGGGCTGTGCACGTTAGGCGGACGTTGAGGACCATTAAACAAAGGAGCGTTCGGTAAACGAGGGAATTGATTTGGTAATTGTCTAAATTGCTGAACTGGTGAATTTGGATTGGGCAACTGTTGATGGAGAGGGGAAAATGTGCTAGGTTGATTGGTGGGTTGAAATTGAATTCTTTGCTGAGGATGAGGGAATTGATTCGGTTTATTATTGAACGGTTGTTGATCGTTGGGAATTGCTTGCTGTCTTTTCTGGAATTGGGAAGCGCTATCCTGTTGATTGAGGGGAGCATGCGGGAACGCAACGGCTACATGTGGCGCAGATTCTTCATGACCTTCGGATATTGCAGCATCGTGATGATGGTGATGATGGTGATGATGAGAACGTTCTTCTGAGTTCCCAAACGTAATTCGCACTCCGCTATCGCTGTGGTAATGCTCTGAATCTGGATGAATGACAGCTCTGAGCGTTGTGCTAGGAGGTGGAGGCAACGATTGTATTTCGGGAGCCAGCGTGGTGTATTCGTGGTGGTGGCTTTCAGACTCCCCATTTGTGGGAGGAGTGATAGCTGGAATAGGCTTATCATAAATTACATCTTTGCCGTTGCCGTGAGGGTTTTCTTGGTATTTGACATAAAATACCTGAACCGGTTCTTTGGGTCGCGCTCCGTGAGTAGGAGGCGCTGCCACGGGTGGTGCCGGGAGGGATTCGTTCGATTCTTTTATTATAATTTCGATGATCGGTTCGGGATGATCGTAATATGGCAATACTACCGGTCCATATGGCGGACCCGGTGGTGATATGTCACCGCGATGGGATGAATAAATATTCTCTGACAAATAATTATTTTCGGGAACTTGATCGCCGTTTAATTTAACCGAAAATATTTTCGGCTGAGCTTGTATTTCGTTTCTTGTTATTCCATCTTCCAAATTATCGCCGTTAGCGTCGTACAGGGGATCTTTTTGCGAATACTGTACCATCGGCTCCATTTGGACAGCATATGGTGGGGCGGGCAGCGAAGGCCTCGCTCTTCTGGACACGCCATAACCTTGTCTTCCTTGGTACAGTTGTCCAATGTTTCGCAACGAGCTTTCGTGTGGTACGCTCGATATTCTCCTTTCTAGTGATCGGAACGAAGCTACGTGCGAGTGTGGAAGAGTCAGCGAGTATTCAAGATTTCTTCTATCTCGAATTTCATCTCCTAATTCTTTGATGTTTTTTTGAAAGGCCGGTTTCTTATTTTCGATCGCCGTCACGCCAATGATGACGACGGTGAGAAACACCACCTGAAAACAAACAAAAAAAATATTACAATATTGTACAAGAAAAAAAAATAGGATACTTTTATTGCGGAGCGGATAAAAGCTGTCCATATTTTGTTGGCGAAAGTGAATCGTTTATGATAAATTTACATAACAATATGCACCAATGTCATTGTTAGATTGATAGATTAAACAGTGTTTTGCGATGTTGGACATTCTTTTAGAGATAGTAGGAATAAACTGCACGATGGGCGGAGATTGTCTATCAAACGACAGGTTTTTCCGATAAGGTTTCTTCAAGTTCCGGTATTCGCCGGATTTCTCGGGAGAGTTGCTACTCAATGGGCACACGTGGTTTCTCTATTTGATCATTAATAAAATTGAATCACGATCTTCCACAAACAATATATTTCTTTACTTAAATAAACGAGTATAGCACAACGTGAACTGTGTGATTTTTACGATTCTTCGAATATGTTTATACGTGTATTCAAAGAGAAAGGAAAGTTGGAAGGTTCAGCAGACTTATGTAGAATTACAAGGCTTACGACAATAAAATACAGCCAAAAGAGAATGTTTATTGCATAATAATATTCCTCAAAATTATAATAGTGGAGCATTGCTTCTAGATTAATCAGTATATTCTTTATGTGTAATCGATTGATGAAAAAAATTAGATAAATAACGATCCTTGATCGGCGGTTACATCGACTGTTACAGTTAGTTGAGTGTCTTCGTTCAATGTCGCGTGGTTCACTTCTCGTTCGTCGGCGACCCTGACACTCTAAACAAAGTCCAAGAATAAAAAAAAGAAAACTTGTCTAAATGGCCATTGACCCATTAACATTGTTTCGATCCTCGGAGGTGTAATCAAACATGTTCGCCGGTCAGCGGCTTCTTCCGCGGAAGAACTCTAAGAAAAAATGTGAATCGCGCACGTTTTCTATGTTGATTTTCTCAACTGTTTACGCATGAATATCGTTAACTGGCGACCCACTTGATGATCATGAAATTCATTTACCATACACGCATCTGCAATGATTCTAAACGTGGCGATGTGGGGTAAATTTAATGGCGAGTGCAAAATTCGAAAGCAGATGGCGGTACATTGATTTGATTCAAACCATTATCACAATATCGAGAGGGTTAGCACGTAAGACGTGTATTACTTTTTTTGAGTGTCAAAATAACCAATTATTTTATAATCACAGTATTGAGAGCATAAAAACTGAACTCAGTGATGAACGAACGAGTTGTGACGATTATTTTTTATACGTGTTGAATTTCGATTCCTGAACTTATTGCGATTTTACGACCAGTTTCTAAATCGGGATCGAATGATTCACTTTCTATGAACAGTGATCTTATATATATTTGCAATTTTTTTTAATACGTTCGTTTGCCGCAAAGCAATTCTGCAAAAAGGTCCGCAAACACAAACCGATATATATATTTCGTGACCATCAAAACCGCATGTGGAAAATTGTCATCACTTTCGATTTAAATTATTTATTGACCGTTTCAATTTGAAAATAGAATAAGTCGCTTTGTCGTATTTTTTGCGTATATTTGACAAATCACACACGAGTGTTTGGATAATGGAAAGTTTTTTTTTTAACATTTGCTAATTATTGTTGACTTTAACACCCATATCTTTGATGATTCAATTTTTTTTTTTAAAAAGGTCAACCGGCATTCTTTCTTCAGAGATGGTAGCATACGTTATTTAAAACAAGTCACCTTGATTTGTGTTGAACAGAAAGTTTTTAACAGTTACGTTTTCCTTTCATGAATTGATATTTTGCATTGCGATTCAACCGACTCGTTAACATTAATCTTTTTTCGACGATACGTCATATGAATCTAATTAAAAAATAACGTAATTAATATTATTTTTTTTTCTATTTATTTATGTTTATTGATTAATATTTGTTTTGATGATCGCATGCGCACAAAATTAAATTAATTTTCAGTGAAAGTGACCTCACGGGTCAATTTTTTAATTTTAGATATAAAATAGAGTCGTCATAAAAAAAGACTCATCATCTTTCCCATTAATTATATGCCAGCGTTTTAATCAAATCTTTTTTTTTATTCGGCTGTTCAATAAAGTCATTCATTTTTTACACTGTTTTCAAACAAATTCCGGCCATTGTAAAAATTTCTCTATTAAAATTACGAAGCAAGTTTTTCCGCTGTCGACAATTGTTTTCTCACGATGATATAATTTTCGTAATGTAATTAATTGTGCTTTTGTAAAAATTGACATCAATACAAACAGAGCGAGTATAATATGCTGGGGAAAGTGATTTTTTCTCCATTTTTTACAACTACAAATTATATCTAGCCACAATTTTGTGTATATCGTTTTGGCTTACCATCAATTTTAATTGTCGTAATA
This sequence comes from Philopotamus ludificatus, assembly GCA_022495035.1. Classification (NCBI taxonomy): domain Eukaryota; kingdom Metazoa; phylum Arthropoda; class Insecta; order Trichoptera; family Philopotamidae; genus Philopotamus; species Philopotamus ludificatus. The sequence goes on along the minus strand of JAGXCT010036605.1, from coordinate 42,488 downwards.
AAATATAATATTTGATTATACAATATATGGACCGGCTTTATAATCTCATCTACTTTCGTAACTCACTCAATTAAAATGCATACACGCTCGATACAATTTCCGGAAATACAACCTGCCTAATAAAGCTTTTTTTAAATAATCATCCTCAATTGAATGCATCGTTTTGATTATTTAAGTAGTTATAGCAAAATTTCAAGTAACGCTTTGTACTTTTTTAAATATTCTCAGATATCTATTGACATCTGTCGTTTATTTGCATTTCTCTGAACTCCGTAGCGCCCTGTAGTCCGTGACCAATTTCTTCGACCCAGTTGAGCCGAGGAGCAGTGGTGGGTGTGGTTGTGTGGCATTCTGCAGGTGTGATTAACAGTCTGTCGGCTTTACAGTTATGCATAATTAACTGGCGGTCTGGTCTCCGATCTTCGGGATGGTCTTCGTGTTTGGACAATCGGAGGAGAAATCGCCGCGGGATGCGTCAACTTCCAATTGTCTGACACGGATCGACTTATTCAATAGGCCGCGTGTTGTCTAATAAGTCAAATAAACGCCGCGTTGGCTCAACAGTGTGACCTGATTGGCGACAGGTCATTATGCAAACGTCAGCCGATGATAAATTCGAAGATTACGGTATATCCGCGAAATTGGACGGCGGGAAAGGTTCAAACAGCCCGCGATAACGAAGCGACTCGGTTATTTTTTTTTTTGTCCAAACAGCTTAATTGTGCTCGAAATTATTTTTTTTAACAAACACGCAACTCACCTATATACTTATTTTTTAATCAATGGATACAATGCGTTTCATACAATGGAAAATGAAAAGCCAAAACGATATTTTGAAGTGTGATGGACATAAACTAATTTTCTCGTAGACAACAAAAAATGTCTATTGCTATAAAAAATAATTTGGCACCATGTGTTAACAATTTTAAAGCGAGATGATGAAAAGAATCCATAATTTACATGAATAACCATGCAATTTCATGAAAATCCGATCGTTGCAAATTCAACGGTACGTTTCTTTGTTGATGCCGTACCAGATCTGCCTCTGTTGCAACCGTTTATTTTTAATTTCCGGCTGTGTGATCGTTCTTTTTGAATGGCTTAGTTCACGAGCCATGAACTATGATCCAATTTGCAATATAGAAGATTGAATTGTGTTTGAATTATAGCTGGTAGATGGAGTGTGTGTGCCATTGACTTCCGAACCGTGAGGCTCGAGGCGCTCACCTTGACATTGATTCTGTACCGACAATCAATCATGCTAGGCGCCGGACTCTGGAGTCAATAACTGACGCTTAATTATGGAGTCTGTGAACTAAGGTTATTTATAGAGAACTATTTAATCGATACAGTATCGAGAAGTAATCGATAACTGTGATGGATTTAGAATAGACAGTACACAACGGTTGAATGCCTTCGATTAATATTAATTTTGTCCACTTTAACACTTTCGCGGACATTTTAAAATATAAACCATGAGACACTAATAATTGACACAATTCATAAAAACCCTGGCGAATGGGACTCAGTAAGAGAAATGACCTGGCGATTGAGAAGCAGTAACAAAAATCCGTATTGGGTTGAGAAAAGTTCTGACTTGTGCACACAAACACCTTGGCGACGTACTAAACTGTGAACGAAAATCTGCCAAATGCACTCGTGTCCCACGTGTAATCACAAAAATGAGTGCATATACAAGACTGTTCGCGAATGTGTCATCGGATTCATTATATAGTTGTACCAGCGTTTTTCCAATACTCGAAGTACAGTCAGTTCTCGACTTACGACTATTCGCACATAAAATAATGCAATCGATTGCTTAACCTTTGACTACAATCTACAATTATTTTTGGAAAATAGAATTAAAAGCAGTAAGTAGCTTATTTCCTTTCAATACCTTTAAATGACATGGCTACAGCTTTTTAAGTCAGTTTTGGAATTCAAAAAATTGAATATATGGACACCGATAGATCTTCAAAAGTTTGCCGCCTTGTTCAGCAACCAATTGCATGTTATTATGAAATTTATAAAGAAAATAAACAAACACAATGCAAATTAACCTAAATATGTTTATAACCCACCATAGCTTGAAGGTATGAAGTTATGAAGGAATCGAATTATGATTGTCAAGTCAACCGCTACTGAGCGCAGATAGTACACGGATGGGTGACTATTCCAAAGAATTCTGAGTGACGCTGGTCAACAGAGGGGTGGAGTGGAGGCTGACAACCTTCATTTTACAAAAAATGACAAAAATATAAGCCGAAAAGCAATGCTTTTCAGAATAAAAATAGTTCTGCGGTAGTACAGAAGGCAACGGGAAACCAGTGCACTATATATTCCCCTGAAAACCATGTCAATGGTCCTTCATAAAGGGAATTATGCACATTATCACGTTCTTCAGAAATGAGGAAATGTGAATTAATAGTTTATATAAAAAAAAGAAAAATATGGTAATAATAATTATAGTAACAATAATAAAATTTAATCACTTCACGACTTTTATTACAAAATGCTGCAATCGCTGAAAAATCCCAGTCACCAATGGATATAAATACCACAGATGATGAAAATACTCCAAAATAATTGTTAATTGAGATTGTTAATTGTACCAACATAATAAATACTTTATGTCTATTAGACTTACACAGACTTTCAGATTCAGAAGATTTCAGCCACATATTATATATGAGAATTTTATTATATATAGTATTAAATTTCAAAAGTTTCGGAAGATCTGCTTTAAGGCACATTCAAGTAGGACCGTAGCAATTATCTCACCCACTGCTCTGCGAGTTAATTGGATATTTAAAAAAAAATGGATTTATCAAAATCTCCGTTGAGAAAGCTGTATAAATATTTCGAGCGAGAGGTGAAAAAAGGAACACTGCCGGCGAGATCAATTATTTTCATACACAAACTGGATTTGAACCGACGACCTTTCGCTGATTCTCGCTGTCATTCTCTCGGACCTCCTGTTTACAGTTAAATCATCACTTTCACCGTTTCAAAGTGTCGAAATATAAAAATATACATATTTTTATATAAAAATGTATACAAAGGCGATGATCGTATAAATATCCGGTGTCGATAATTCGCTACGCGTGCTAATATGTCAATCGACACGTCATTATGCAAGGCCAAAAATTCGTCGGGCATCGCAACAGGAAATTGCAGAAGAAAGTTACATTGTAATATCATCCACATCGATTAGAGTATCCAAAGTGTCGGATAATCGCGCGGCTAAAATATCGTTTCCACATTCAAATAACATGAATTATAGCCGACGTATATAATAGCGCGTCGAAAAATTTAAATATCTTCGATACCGAACGATTCTTGCAGAGATTATCCCAAAACGTAGGCGCCATTATGATGCGCAGAGAAATTTAAAATTTCCTGTATTACGATGTACTGGTGAATATGAACAAGTGAAAATCGGGTAAAAGTGGCGTTGCTGTAATTGCCGTTGTGTATCATTGTCTGACAATTGTCGTTCAACGGATTTTGCAGCCGTAGCAATTAATCACCTCTTTAAAAAAAATATAAGTACCAGTGTCAGCACGGCACTACTTGAAATGATTTGTCTTTAAATGGGCCAACAGAATCTCTTTGAATATAATAAAAAATATCAAGCAATATTTAAATTCATAATGTAATATTATTTTAGCCTCTTGAAGAGCTTTACCACACTTGTATACATACATAATATCCATACATATCTTCAAGATCAATTGAATATATTATTTATGAAAATGTTTACAGCACCCACTTTATTCTCAAGTATTAAATATCACAACTGATTGAAGTGTTCATCGTATTTACATTCTCTAGAGAAACTTTCACAATAAAAGCTTCAGTCAATAGTTGTTTCGGTGGAATGTCCATATTTTTTATTAATTTTTATATAATTTAATTATTCAGCATATGCCAGGAGATCCTGTATTTAATTAGGAGTCCATTCACGAAGCAAAAAGTGAAATTGTTAATTGCGTTGTCACTTTGTGACTAATCGTCTCTAATCATCAGCTAAAAATGTTAATGAAGCTACCTTCTGGCGTCGTAACATATCGCTATGATTAATATAATGAACCTACGATTAGGAAAAAAATGTAGGCAATATCCGGATTACGAATTCGGAAGGCGTAATTGTGCGCCATCTTTGAATAAAAAAATCGTGATGAATTCCCGAATAAGTGCGTCGTAGCTTACTTTAGATTTCTCTAGGCGATATTTGAATAATTTTTCGAAATCGTTAGTCATCGTGTAAACGGCGACAATTTATGTAATACACGTAACAGTGCTTCTAAATTAACATTTAGACGTCAAATCGATTATCTTTAATTGCAGAAAGTGACATTCTGCGCGCCTCTCACTGTTTGTGTGGTCATTTTCTGCGAGTCTTACGAGATAAGATACTTAAAATCAAGTAGTAGGTTAATAAACGTTTTATGTATAAAATTTTCGACATTGTACAAGTAGCATTTGCAAAATTGCAAAATTATTTTAATTTCGCGAATGGACTGATTGAATAGTGACTATACTATGTTTTCAATAGCGAACGTATGTACATATCATCAAGTTCCCAATATATATATTTTATGATTAAATTAATGTTTCTGTGTCAAATTTCTTAGACAAATCATAAATTAAATGAAACCGTATCATTATAATGTATTGAATAGACACATAAAACTATGAAGTATGTAATTAATTTGCATTCTATGCAAATTTTGATGCCATTTTTCGTTCGAAAACTCATAATTATATATTCTATTGATTCGGCTTTAAATATCCCTAATTAAAATATTTTTTATGACGGAAAATGAAAAATATATATCGTACTATCATTTAGGCAACCCGCGTATAATTAAAACGTTTCAGGGAATCTGTTTCAGAAAATTGTAAACTGATATGATTTTTTAATATCATTATTTTTGCGATTCAGTTAATACATACGAAAATAAAAATGATAATCTAAAAGGCATTGGAAAAATTTACGGAGTAATACTAGGGTAATCTTTAAATTAATCGAGTTATAATAGAATAATTAAATCATAGCAAGTTAACCCATCATCACATCGGAACGAAAACAACTGAGTCGTCCAAAGGGGTTCCATCAGATACCCCAAGAATTTCAAGTCAAGATATTGATGAATTCTTCATTAATTATTTTTTTAATTAATCAATATGACACGTAAATGACTTGTGCACTCGGCAAATTCTCGCCGCAGAGTGAGTACACCCCACCGAATGAGTTTTCACGGCACGTATTTCTAGTATGTTTCACTCGCACTTGGCACATTATATTAGATGCGAGGAAAAAATCATCGCGCCCGTGACAACAGAAATAAATATTATTGATTTAATTCTTTTTTTCGCAATTGCCAACAATAAAGGACATTGATATGTATTCTTTAGACTTTTTTATAAAAATACAAAACGTTTGTGATATGTAGGATTTATATTAAAAGAGGTATTCGAGAAAAATAAAAAAATTGAGGTCCCATATATACCCCAGCGGCGCGGCTAGGTTAATAAGCCGTTGTTCTACCCTGTTAGAAAAATGATGTTTGGGAAACTAATCATAACTCCATCGTCGATGCTTCATGTCAAAGAGGGAGATTATGATGATACTTCGGTAGGAAGATACTTCTCTTGCGTGCCGAAGAGTTGCTACGAGTCTACAGTCTGTTTATGGGACCATCGTGTTTAGATTCTTTAGAATTAGATTCCCTTCTCTTCTCGAAATGCATTCGAGGAACTTTGGGGTTCGTCAGCCAAATAAGTTCCCCTGATATTTCATGAAACGGGAAGCATTCGTCTGCCACCTCTATGATAGATTGATTATGTACAAACAGAAAAATACATTATGATACGTATAACATATTTTTTTAAAACAGACTAGATGCCATTCAGAATTTCCGCAGAAACTGTATTCTGAAAGACTGCAGATCTTGGATATATAAAACCTTAGCTGGGCCAGTCGTGGAAGGACGAGCCCATTGACAATTTATATGAAACTATACGCGTCCAATTTCTTTAACATTTTTAAATATACCCTCCATTTCCGAATCATAATTATCAATTCAATCGTATCTTTACATAATTTAATGAAAGTATCGGTATGGACCGTCGGAAACGATAGATCGATCCACACGCTCGGAGCCGGTGATTACCGGCACGAAAGCGATTCGCTTCCGAAACAGACGATCGCTGGAATGGAGCAGCGGCAGTTTCCCAGGTCCCCGTCCGCCATTGTCTCCACGAGCACGCTATTAATTGTGTCTGACCGTGTGCGCGTTAACAAAAAGAAGTGGAAAGTGAAGTGGAACGTAATCCGCCGCGGTGTGGTGCAATGGTACTGACTCTTCCTTTCCGTAATGCGAATTTCGTGGTCCCCCATCGTCTCCGATATCACTTACCCACGACAATGCCATTATTTTTTTGCGTTTGTTTCCTACCATTATTACGGTATAATCCGGCCGGTAGACATTGAAAGTAAATGGAGTCTGCGTTTGAACTTGCAGACGGGAGTCACGACACCGGCAAAACGATGCAATTCTGCACGCCCTGGCAGTGGAAATGCGAATTAATTTCGATTTAGTGGGACATGATATTTCAATCCATGAATCATTTTGGCCGAAATCAAAAATAAGTGTTTAACGATAAATCTTAACGCTAATTTTTATTAACCTTTTACTTGTTTGAACAAATACTTAATACGCAAAACATGAAATAACGAAGAAATCTATAATATTTTATTATCAAATCAGCGAGATAACACAAGAAGTATATAATTTTCGAATTAAGATTTAGTCAAATCAAAGTCACAGTCCTACTTTATTTCAGATTAAAAAACTTGTCCCTGACGTATCTTGACATTGTCATCTATATTGGACTTTTTTGCTGGCTCTCGACGAGATTTCAAGTTATTTGGTGTGCTCGGCGATTTTTTACTTGTGAAAAACATGGAAAATGTAGATAGAATTTTTAGCGAAAAACAAAATCCTTGTGATACACCAGCCTCCATATTTTCCAAACTTGGCCTTTTTTGACTTCTTTATATTTCCAAAGATACAGAAGAAAATAAAAATACAGAAGAGATAAAGTCGTACCGAAAATTGCATTCCAGAAAAGCTTCGAAGATTGAAAAAATCATTAATACAACTAATTATGTATATGATAGTACTTTGAAAGGTGAAAAGTTGATATTATTTCATTATTTTTTTTAGTTTTCGAGAAAAACGAAAATTTCACATATTTTTTTTATAAAATTTCGTATTTCAATTTCAATATTGAGATGAGATTTACATTTATTTTTCTATTGTATATATTAATACTTGGTTTTTTCTTTTTGTCTCTTTACGGACTGTTTATGATTTCCTATTTTTATTTAAACTCGAGCGCTAGCTACTCACTAGTGAGTTACTATGCGACTTAGCATTATGCCGGCGCTGTATCTGTACCGAGGATGACAGCGAAAAACTACAATTTAATTAAATATGTACAATTTATCAATATGTATAATTTATGGGAAACTCAGACGAAGAGTAAAACGAGCAAGGCCCAATACACTCGCACACGCCATGATAATGAGATGACGAATATTAAAATGAAAACCATTTTATGTTGTCGCTTCTTTTCATAGAAGATTTTTCTTCGAACTGGTGCTACGTGTGTATATTTCGAGATATGGACTTGGATGGTGTTACCGAACAATAATCGGCGGCTGGAAGCGTTTGAAATGTGCTTCTACCGAAGAATATTAAATATTCCATGGAAGGAACGCGTCAAAATTACAATCGTACTTCAACTTCTTGGCAGTGGGTGGGGCGTCTGGTCACCGTAAAAAAATATAATTGAATACTTTGGATACCCTATTCGTGGACCAAAGTATCGCCTTCTGCAGATCATCGTGAAGGGAAAAGTGGAAGATATACGATGGCTAGAATTAAATAAGCTGCCGTAGCTTCACAACAGCTATTGGACCGGATTATGAAGTCCATAATTGTTCCAGCTCAGTAAATATAAGCCAAAGTCCATTAGATCACCTACCTCCGAAAATGGACAAGGCACATAAAGTAGAATAATATAATGAAGTCCCGTACTGAATTCTCCACATACCCTCGTTAAAACTTGTGATTATTAGATATTCATTTTTAATTAGGAATTATTTTTATAGAAAAAAAAACCGCAGACCATGTACACAAAGAAAAAAATTGAGGTAGATATAAAATTATCAGCAGAGAATATTGGAATTGATTAGTCCTCTTTTGAATGAACCTTCTGGAACCACTGCATAAAATGTAAAAAAATAAGTACAGATGTATGTTGAGAGCACTGAATGTATACTAAAAACTAAATTAATTCAACACTACGTTAGACAAATGTCATAATAATATAATTGTCTTGATCTTTATTGCGACTTATTACTTTAAATGGAAATTTATTAGCGAAAAGAAAATGAAAAATCATATTTATTTGAAATTTGTGAAACTTACGTTCTCACCGTATTTTCTACAATTTTCACTACATTAAAAGCGGCAAGTCGCAAATGAGTATTGTTCGTATTGCCTGGGTTTATTCAAAACCGTTGAAAAATCCCACGAGAATATGGCCATCATTTAGGAAACGATTATTTACAACTTAGTATTACAATACGGCGAGTTCTCATATAATTTTGCAAGATAGGCCTGCGCTCTTCTCCGGATCGCAACGAAATAACGCGTATGCGAAAATAAACGGCGATAATTTGAAAACTACGCACCACAATCAGTAATGGATTGTCATAAAATAAATTATATTCAATTTTCTATTATTAAAAAAAATATTCATACAATAATCGTTACACGCGCAATTTCTCGGAAGTGTTTTTATTGAATAAATTGGACGTTCACATTTCCCCGTTCCTCTTCACGAGTACTCTTTTGTCCGATATTGCTATAATATGTTAATACGTTATTGATGAATATTGTTATACAACACATAATAGTGTCTTTCATCGGTGACTGGAAAGACTAGAAAGACGTGTCCATTTCACGCATTCGAACATACAATAAACACATTTTCCATACACAATACGAGACGATTTCGTTTTCGATTCTAATCGACGTACGTTTTTATGTGCAGCGTTTTTTTTTCAAAAATTTAATTGTCTGAATCGCGGTTACGTAATTCGGGAATGTCAACTGTTTAAAAAAAATCGTCATGTGTGAAAATGTCAAGTTGGCCCCCCGGTGAAAGTTGAAGACGCTTGTTGGTCATCTTTTTTTGCATAGAAAACAATTCTTTTATTCTTATTTTATTATTAAAAAAATGTATGTGTGTATACAAATTATGCGACAAAAAATGTATAAGCAGGCTGAACGAATCGCAAAAAATAATATCCGTATGATTAGAATAATTGTACACGTATTACATTTCCCAGAACAAATCGGAGCGTTTTGCATTAAGCTCATTCTTATATTAATCAGTCCATTAGAAAGCTTATTTCATTCGTATAATTCACTAAATATTATGTCATGGAGATTATTTTATTTTTGCGGAGCTGAAAAACGGATTTTAATTCGCATACGTTGCAAATGTGATCTCAGTCTTTCAATTAATTACGCTGACTAGCCTTAATTAAATTAATTGCATGTTAATTTCATATTTTCTTTTTTTTCGGGTATATATTTTACTTTCGTTTGATCGGCGCGAGTCGAGATAAAGATTGCAGATGTGTACCGAGCAGACCGCATTAACTCCATTTAGATAATAATAATCATCTCCATAATAGTAAAATTGTTATGAATGAAATTTCATTTATTTTCGCGCAGTATTGCATTTCAGCTCATTGATAATTTTCTATTCATAACGGTTATGTGCGCGGTGAAGATTTCTCGCCATTACCCATCAATTTACGTAATGAACTAGTTCAGATGATAATCAAATCTATATGATTCTTGTATAATCTAGTTCCAACACATTGCAAATATAGTGCACTTGTGCAGTTAGTATTGCATCTCGTTCACATGTGCCACAATGGATCTGTTGTGACAGTATTAACGACATGCAACCGATCATTCCGTCGTTACTGGCATCTTTAACATTGTTTCGGCGTTTCCTCATGATGCAACGTTTTAATAATCAAATAATGTAAAATTGTGCAATAGTTTCTAATCATATTGACCGATTTGATTTTATTATAATGCATAGACACGTGCCGTTTCATTTAAAATTTGATTAAATTACCGATTCATCCTACATGATAAGCCAGAAAAATTATGACTATGACATGTGTGCACTACTTACACGTATAAGAGCGTCTATAGAAATTACAAAAATTATGCTCGATAATAAAAAAACGATTATGCTAATTCGTTGCCTTTCTTATATCACCTGTTGGCACTTTTGCGTCGATTTTGTAACATTTTTTTTTGAGTCACAGTGATCATAGCGATCGCTCGCGTCAATACCTGCTCCATTTGTCAGTCAATGTTAGCCGTGGATAATATGTAATTATTTGTGTGAAAAACGAGACGTTTTAGCACACTTATTTAGCGATTTTTTTTTTATTTTTAAGACCAAATTTCACTTTGCTCATAAGAAAATACCTATGCGATTATCACCGGCTATTAATCCGCACTGAGTCATGTATACAAATTCATTTTTTTTTCTTAGCAATCGGATACACAAGGACACATTATATATTCGAATTGAAATCTCTTGAATTGAAAAGCGGGTCAACCAAAAAATACCGAAACAAATGTATTCCGAAGATGTCCCAGAAACGTTACGACACTCTCGAAAAGTCCGCATGCATCGGACGATATTATTTTTTTTTGCAATTCTTCAATATTATCGATCTGACCCAATTATTTTTACGCATATTTTTCAATCTTCGATCGCCTTTCGCATATTGAATGCATTTCGTCCGCGCGAATAAGGATCAACTCACACTGGTCGAAAGCGGCGAACGGGCCGTTACATGTTACACTGACCCATTGGGGGATTGCAGCATTGCAGAAGTGTGTTAGTATTAATAAATAATAATTAATAAAAACTAATCCCGGCTTCGGAGAAACGAATGACTTGGCGAATTAACTTTTTGTGGTCAAAACTTTCCAATTCACACGGATCCTTAGACGTTTTAGCGTTTAAATTTAATCTGAATCCACTTACCGCTCTGATATTCATTGTAGATGATTGTTTATTGTTTCAGATTGATTTATCACGATTTGCACATGCGCTCTATATAATCCTTTGGCACATGCGTTTCAAATTTTTATTCAAACACAAAACACATACACTGGTCAGTTTTCTCTGTCGATGTCATTACCGAAAAAAATATCAGATCAATCTTCACATGAGCGTGTTATCATGCAATAAGCCGACTTTTAAAAGGTTCACTCAAAAAAGTTTTTTTTTAAAAATAACTCTTCCTTCGCGGCGTTGTATAAAAAAGGTTCAAGTGTTCGTATGGATCTGGATCGTGTCCAGCATCCTATTTTTTGTTATTATTTTTTATGTTCAACCCGTTGGCTGCCGACCGACTTGAGTGATAGCCAAAGGCCGACTAACCTGTTGGCCGCAAAGCCGGGCCATCTCTCTTGCCGGCGATTGTTGATACCACCGTACCATCTCTCTGAAAGTAGTCTTTAGTATACGCTCAGGGATTCCCAAACGTCTGCTTAAAATATATCCAAACAATGATGCAGATTACGGCAATAAATCTTGCCTAATAATTTGGCAAATTCTTATGACTTAGTTCTCATGATATTACTTTGCCAATATATCGCTAATCGCATTGAGTGTTTGTTATACGTAAAATAATATTTAGTAATATTCTTATATTTGTAAATGCATTCGTTTTTTTTGTTAATATGAGAGCGATGCAAATTCAGTGCAATATCCTAAACTTGTCATGTTGAGAGCCATAGGCTGGTTCGGTTGCTCATGATGCGAGGTGTCCAACACACACGAGCGCTCGTGACAATCGAACAAATTGTAAGGGAAAGCTGCACTTTTTTGTTTATTATTTTTATAATAATGCTATTGAACGTGTGTGTCATGACCGATGTGCGAATTTTCTGTTTTCGCGGATCGGAAGTCGTATCGGCAATCTATAACGCCGTAGAAAATGCACTTGACATCCCGCAATGCATAATGTAAAGCCGTGCCGATGGAGGCGTTGCATAATTATCGATTCGGTGCATTGTGCGCGTTGTCGACTGTGAGAAAGTTAATTACCGAACAATGAGACGTCGATCGGATGGATCTGTTCCGGTCTGCGTCAACGGGTTAAGGTTGTTCTCGGTAAAAAGAATAAGTTTATCTTTTCATCGGATAAATGCCGTATTAAGGATCGTATGGTGGAAAATAAAGTTATTTGACAGACACTAATATCAAATTTTACAAGGTTTACTGATCTTGATTTACATATCTTAACGATCCAAGTTTTTAAACTGGAAACGAAATGTAAATATTACAGATTTCAATCTTGATTTTTTAATCGAGCGTTATATTATTATTAATATTAATATAAGAAGGGTAAAAATATGAATAATAGTCGGCTATCATGCTGTTACAAAATGGGGTCAAGGCTCGTAAAAGTTGTGTCGTATCTTGTAAATTCAAAGATACTTGAGTAGAGTATCCAAGAATTGAACGTGCGAGCGTAGGATTTCCAGTAGCTGATAATATTACGACGATTGATGGATATTAGGAGAGGACGTATTTCAACATTGGAAAGATGTGGGTTGAAGATAAGATGATACCATGTATGTACGATAAACCACTACGATTTTCCTGAGAAATACTTATGAAATTGTTCAGTAGAACCACGACTTATAGATGTTACTTTATCAGCGTACTAATGAAATTGCATTTAGAAAGACCTTGTGGAAAAAGAAAAGCGTCGCTGGTAAAAACAAAATATAATTTATTTAGATTGTGAATTTCATAAAAATGTGTCCAAAATCCAAGCTGTTTTCAGTGGATTTACTAAATAATAATGTTTATGGTTCTTCAAAATATTAATTTCTATAATTATTGTGATATTTTTTGAAGCACTCTCTGGGATGAAGGTTAGGATTTCTTCAGCACGTATTGCAATAAAATAATGTTCGGTTAGTTTTCCCTGGAGTATCACGTACTGAGCATACCATAAAGAAATTGTATTTTGTACTATCGTATATAAAATTGAGATGTCTATCTAATCGTTGTTCATGACGCCCAGATTTTGCCTTTTCGGTAGCACAACAATTCGCAATGAGTTGCATTATGAACTCTCGGGGAAATTTAATATGCTTCAATGGCTTTCTTTCTTCTATTTTCCTATATTCTCTATATAAAATATATTGAGAATAATTTGAGCAAAAAATATCCTGACAATATCCTGACATGGAGCTGCCAGTAAAAAATGGGTGTCCAATAACAGTAGACAAAGGAAGAGTTCAAATTAAATCATACTTCCATTATCAATGTTTATGATGTATTAATATATACCATCATCATTTTCAAGCCACGAGACTGAACGTATGGGGCTTACCAGACTCTCGAATGGTAAAAGAGGCTAAAGGAACCTGAGCCTCCTCACACGTGACATGAGGACTCCCCTTTTGTGTCCATGAATCAAGTCGTCATGGTTTGCGGTTTTTGTTAGCGGTAAGAATTTACCCTCTTTTGGTCATTATTGGCATTGGATGTGAATCTTTTACCATTGTTGATATCGGATTTTTCAAAAGCATTTACGGTCGAGATTCCTCTTAAAGAAGACTAAAGTCAAGCTCTACACGAGTCTCATCAGACACGCCATATGGATCTGAATGTTAGGCTTTGACAAAACAAGATGAGTGACAACTTATAGATATCCTGGAGAGGAGAATTTTGAAACGAATATTTGGAGCCGTATTCGACGACGAGAATAGCGTATCCGAAGCAACGAAGAGCTGTACCAACTATACAAGAATATACCGGTCACAGCTGTCGTCAGAGTGGCCACACTCTGGTGGACCGGTCACGTGTTAACGATGCGGAACAGTCAGTCGCCAAAAAGGCTTGGTTAACAAGCCCTCCTGTCCCCGAAGGAAAGAAAGACCAAAGTTTGAGGCGGTTGGACTGTGTTCAAAGGGACACTGCATTATTGAAACTTATCGGAAGATGGAGCGACGTAGAGGCAGACCGGATAAAATGAAGAAGAGTGTCGGTTGATGCCAAGGATCTACAATTGAGGCTGTATCCAGGTCAGTAGGAGGGTATTTTGCTCAGTAATTTTATATATGTCTATATTTTATTGTGTTTAAATTGTAAATGACTCGCAAAACGGACTTTCTGTATAATTTTGATTAATTTATAATTATTTGAGAAGCGGAAACCATTGATAAATAAGAAACACTATACATTCACCAAGGTGACCCAACTTTAGACGTTGTGTATTTATTATATACGGCTGTAATTATTAATGGTATTCTTTATCCATCTCATGATCTAAGAGTGGTGTAATAAAATAAATCATCTTGCATAGAATGCATTTCTCGGTTATTGATTTATGAAATTGGGTTTAACTTCGATTTAGAATTAGTTTCATTACGTTTCAATCCTTCATATTATATTTATCATTTAAAAATTTGATATATCCGACGATAGATGATAGATTTTAAAATTGTTTTATTGAATCTATCGACCTAGATCGTGTAAAGAGAAATAGGATAAAACGATTTGATTCTGACATTCTATTATTATTCACTACACAACGATGTGCAGACATCCGAAATAAATTTTACGTCCATATTTAGTCTTCCTATAATTTAAAACATCATCCGCATTGAGCTCTCAACACGGCCGCGGAACAAATTCCTCGACTCATCATGCATATTATTTTAATATACACATACACAAGTATAACATTGTTAAATAGTGCAAAATAACCGCTTTTAACGATTGACTGAATATTTTCGGAATATAGGAAGGAAGTCGCCGCGGAGCGATAATCAAACAGACATAAGCGGCGTGTAACGGAAGAGAGAGTACCACTCCGATACACATCGGCCGATGGTTGATTGAAATTATCCACATGTTTGCAGATACACGTGTTTTGTGTGTTTAATTTACGCAATTTGCGTAATTCGGATTTCGGCCGAACGTGCCGCGAAATTATGGCAATCGACGAATCAATTGGCGCGACGCGTTTTGCGTAACGCGCAGGCGCGTCCGGAAACGCATGTTACCCAACGGGGCGGCCGGACGAGTGCAAGTGCTAGGTCACGACTGCATCATTACGAGTATAAATAATTTGGTCGGTTTCGGGTCCTCTTCTTGTTTCGTCCATTATATCACGCATTAATCACGGCAATCTCCAGCATTGTACTTTCCATTTTTTCAGCGCTAATTTTCCGAGTTAAACGCTTTCTTTGGTATATGGTATATTCGTACATGATCAAGTGCGGCGGGGCATCATCATTCGTCATTTTTTCAACACCCATTAAACATATACGGCGTGCCGAAAATGGGTTTTGCCGTGAATCATAGTTAATTGTTGGCGATCCGACCAAAAAAATCGCAATCCAAACATGCCAATCAACAGGGACATAAAATCGAAAGTTGTATATCTGCCGACCATTGGAATTTGAACCATTTTATTCCTTAATCACATTGTTAATTGATCAAATTAATTATAATAATGTTACCTTTCATCATTTTTTTTAATATTTATTATAGAATATTACACTTCGATATAATATTACAATCGAAGCATACAGAAACTAAACTGAATAACTTTACGATTAGTAGTACTAAGAACAAGCTGTCCTTTTGTAGCATTCAGGCTGCTGAATCACAGGATATCGAAATTGATCAGCTTTATAGGATACTATTAAAATTATTAAGGTAATATATTCACTTAATTTTTATCTCAAATACACTGTTCGTATAAATCCAAATCCAAATTAAAACCAAAACTGTGGTTATAAGCAAAAAATTGTTAGAGCCGTGGTCTAACAATTGTCGTTTATTTTTCTAAACGAATAGACAATATAGATCAGAGGGGCATATACAGGCCTGCCCCAAAAAGAACTTTACGCAGCAAACGATAAGCGACATTCTGTATACGGTAATACGGAACTTTTCTTTTTACCTCCACTGCCTAACAAAAAAAAAACACTCTTTCGCGTCAACCACGTGACCGGGGCGGATACAAGAATGCCCCAACACATGCAAATACGGTTCTGTTCGCATTTTTGAGCTAATTATTATTTTTTATTCGGATAAATTTGTATGGGACAGTGTCCCGGTTGCAGAAATCAATATCAGGATTAAGATGACAAAAAAATGCTTTTATCAAAATGAAAAACATCGTATATTTTCGCTGACCTTCTCTGAACTCTACGATGCTACGTGTGGTCTGTACTTCTATTTGATTGTAGTGTAAAAACCGTAAAATTTAGTACTTTGGACACATCATTTATGGACCAAAGTATCACCTTTTGCGCACGAGAAGACATAAAGTGCAGTCAGCCCTCCTATAGCGTTTCTTCTAAATCACTGCCTTTTACTAAAGTCCTTGTCAATCAAAGAGCATTGACCTTTATTTCGCTTGGCAATATATAATGGATTTACGAAATTGACCTTAAAATTTTTAGAATTTTGTAGAAAACAGCGATTTACAGGAAACGTTATAGTAGGATTGACTGTATTTTGAAGATAAATGTGACGTACCCCCTAGAATTTTCTGCATACCCACCGGGGTCCACTTTGAAGACCACTGTTTTAGAAAACATTAAATATACTATTTAATATTTTGTGACATCAAATGATTAAAAAAAATTATAAATTATAAAAAAAAAAATTTTCGTGATCATTTCTCATGGATATTCTAGTGGATTTATGTTCAGAAGAGCATCAGTCCAATTTAACTTATTATATTAAACTATTAAATGTAAAATAGAGTATTAGATCAAAGGTTTGGTAAATAAAAAATAAAATTTAATCACTTTTTAATTATGATCACGATTGACAATCGATCGGAAGACGCTCTGAGATTTGTTCAGAACAATGTAATCTTAGTAATATATAAGATTAGTTAATGTTGAAAATGTTTTTAATTCTAATTCAAAATGTTGACATTCATTGAATTCTGGATGACTTTTATTAGGCCAAGTTCATATGTAATTGTATACCTCTAAATTATTTCGATTGTGCATATAATGTGTAACAAATTGGTTGGTGATGGACGCTTGCTTTTCGATTTACTGTACGTTTCTAATCTGAACTCACTAAATTAATTTTCTTCAAACCAACCAAGACTTTTATTTAACTCTTATGATCAATCATAATATTTTTTAATTAGAGAGAATTTCTTGGCTAAAGATTTCGTCTAAATTCTTTTATTTGTTCTTGCAGAATAAGTTGCTTCGACCATAGATTGAATGTCTGTAGTCGAATTAGAGAGATCTTTGTTAACATGATCGCGTCTTAACGAAGACTATTTCCACTTCTTCTGTAACACCAATATTATCTTAAAATATTTATCAAATACAGTGGTACCTCGACATACGAGTTTAATTCGTTCCGTAACCTTGCTCGTATTTCAAATTACTCGTATCTCAAAGCAAATTTCCCCTTTGAAATTAATTGAACTGCCATTAATCCGTTCCAGCCCCAAAAATGTCACCCCAGTTATTTTTGTTACGTGTTTTTGAATAAGAAAAATGTATTTATAAATGACTAATATTGTACAAAAACATAATAAAATAAATTGCTCGTATTTCAAAGCAAAAAATCTCGTATCTCAAAAAACTCGTATGTTTGGGCACTTGTATGTCAAGGTACCACTGTACAGTGAAACCTCGATTTTACGTGCCTGGAATTCTCGCTTTCCCGATATTTGCGTTCAATTTTTACAATCCCATTTTATTTCAGTATCGCGTTTTTAACCCCAAACCTACGTTTTCCCCCTAATTACGTTTTTTAATCAGTCCCTTCAAAAACGTAAAAACGGAGTTTCACTCTATATTCTATATCTATTGTAATATTATTTAAAGTAAATAAAACATAGAAAATAAAGCGCAGCAACAATGTATATATTGCAATTTATGGGTAATGATTTATGTGATAATATTGTGAAAAATTGTAATCAAATACATATAATCATTTTAAGATTCTTTATTAATATATTTAATTGCTGCATAAATCATATGAATTTGGAGGCTATTTAAATTCGAACTTAGTGTTAAAGAAAATAGTTGCACATATTTGCATGGAAATTTGCATAGATTTAGATATAAACTCGTATATTTGCAACGTTCCAATATTTTTCCCAATCGAAATATTTCGAAAGTGTGTGATTTTTTTATTTCAATTTTTTACATTTCCTCATAGGAATGCCGAGCATTACTACTTTCTTGATTTATCGAATGTTAAATGAGTTTGTAACACATCTGATTTAACGATAATTTCGGAGCAAGCTAATCAATATTTTTTAGCATTATTTTTATTGAAAAATTCATTCATAACGTAGCATTCATTCTTAATAGCAGATTTTTTTATCTATTTATTTATTTTAAAAAATATGCTCACAGGTTTACAACATTTTGGCAACACCGAAAGCGATCGTCGTCGTATTCCCATGGCTGAGATAGGCAGATCCAACGCGGAATCAGATAAGACGAGATGGCCCCGACCAGGTATTCCCTTCACCGATTAATTAACGGCCCGGCGATCCACAAAACAACGGATTGACCTCTCGCTCCTATCGACTCTGATCGACTCGGAAACGCACAAAGAAACGAGTGCCGGAATTTATAACGCACATAATCATAATACACAGTATTCCACAAATAATTAAGTGATTTATGAATCGTAAATGAATTAGAAAGTATTAGCACCGGCGATTTAAGTAACACGAGAAGAAATGCTAATTTATTAACCGTACATAATATCGTACATTTTTTTCCTATTCAGTTCCAGCGCTTCTTTCTAGATTACGGCGGCTGTCAGCGCCGATGCATTTTTTGTGGCACCAAGGTCTTCCACCATAATAACGTCGTTATATAATTCTGACATAAAAAATATAATTCCACGGCTGGCCACTTTTTGGACCTAAATTACATCTCAATCCCGTCGTTCTGACTGATTTGTCTCAATAAAAAGCGTAAAAAGCAAAGTTTACGGTCCGCAGCGGCTCGGCTTTTTAACGACGGCTCTTGAAATTCCTTCTGCTTGTTAGAAAGAGGATGTATTTTTATGTCCGTAATCGATATTCAATGTCTTTGAGCTCGACGATTATATGTACATGTCTACCATTGACGTTGCGCGTGCTTATCACAATTTTCGCTAGATCATTCGTACGAGACAATGGACGCATTGATGAATCCATTCTTTAATCTGACATGACACCCAATTGTTTTCACACATTGCGTCACAGTGACGTTTG
Source organism: Philopotamus ludificatus (assembly GCA_022495035.1). Lineage (NCBI taxonomy): Eukaryota > Metazoa > Arthropoda > Insecta > Trichoptera > Philopotamidae > Philopotamus > Philopotamus ludificatus. The sequence goes on along the minus strand of JAGXCT010036605.1, from coordinate 23,074 downwards.
TTAACCTTTCACCGGGTGGGACACGCGATGCCACACGCTTCTTGTATTATAGTTTGAATCGGTCCCACGGACGGCTCCATGTCAAATCAGTCGTTCCGCTTCTGCCGCCTCCTCTAGCGCATCTTCTTCTTCTTCCTGTTCGTGTACATAATTTTGGAGAAATGCAGTGTGGCCGAATCAATGTAATCGTCGTTACGTTAATGGATTACGGGCGTCCGCACTTGATGTAATCTTTACGGCGAGCTGGTTCCGTTCCGCTCTCGGACACTCTTGTCCACGGAACAGTGGACACGTGCATGAACTTGAATTTGGAAGGTTAATGGGCATCAATATTTATTGCTTGTTGTATAATTGTTTCTAGAGCAGGTCATAGGCACGATATACGAGAAATCTGTGGCACATGCGGCTGAGTTATGTTATAATCTACTTACGGATCAATTCTTACTTGATTAATAATGATGTCAGATATTGAAAATTCCTCGTGTTCTATAACATATACGTCTTTCAATGCCTAGGCATCATGAAAATTCCTACAGTAATTACAAAATAATCTCACTAATTATAGATTTTATCTAATATTATGTGTTTGTACGTATAATACAGCCATGGCCGATTTACGATTAATCTTGGATATTTATCTATACCTTGGATATTTTTTTTATGTGACATATTTTCGATATAATTTGGGGAATATGTTTCGGGATTTAACACTTAATCGGCCGCATGTCTGTGAATCAGGAGCGCACCGTCCATATCGCCAAATTGTGCGGCGCACACAGGCGCGCACCGAAAAATTTGGGGCACCTTTAAAATCGACATTAAATAATATATAACAATATTGAATGAACTTAGATCGCTTTTTCTGTTTTCCTCACTAGTGTAAGTGTGTGTTCTGCACACAAGCGCCGAACACTGCGCGCTACTGCTGGGAATCGTGACCATTATTGTTCTGAATCTTCTTGATTTTGGCTCTCCAGGATCCTCTGCATTCTGCATCTTGCATCACAACTACTACAGTGGAACCCGTGGCTATTTTCACTTGGTCGATCCATCGGATGGGCGCGCTGTCATTTCCCCTGCGTCTTTGAACGGTTCCAAGCGCGACGAGCTTCTTCAGGCTATCGTTACTTCTAGTATCGATGTCCAAAGTATCGAAGAATCCTCTCGAGACATGTAGTAGAAAGTCGGTTATTTCTAACATTCCCATGCCATAAATTGTGTAAAAAGATCTAAACTACAGTTCTACTTCATTTAGTTAAAAAAAATATTTATATTTTAAATGTTTTTTTGACTGTAGAGTTTAAGTTTTCGAAATACAACATGAATGCTTTCCGGCCTCGATGTATAATGCGTTCCGAGAGAAGACTAATAATGTTAAAAAAACATATTGTTTATTAAATCGTATTATTAGTGAAAACAGTTTTCATGAAATTATATAAATTGAGAATACTCGAATATGAGACCTATTTATAAAATTAAATAAGTTATTGATTAAACTTTCTAAAAGATACGAGCATAGATATAAAAAAATAGCAAGAATGTTACGGGCATAGGTAGAGATAATTATTTAATATTTTGCAGTTGAAAATATCGCTACATTAAATCGCACATCTCGCTAATCCACGTTTACGGCCATAATTCTACTTTTAGTGCGCATTCTGCTATCTGGTAATCTAATTTATATAACATTGCATGCTCTTAAATATTTAATTTTGTTAAAAATTGTATTGAATGTATTGTGATTGCATCTAGTCGCTAATATTAATCATCTTCATCGGAAAAAATAACCTGCCATCGAGTTGATCTTTGTCAGCATAATTAATAATCATCAGATGCATTTATCTATTTAATTCAATTGGCTAAATAATGCAATTACAACTGAATACAATCAATCATCTGCATTCGCGTTTGGCGTAAAAAGTTTGCATGAAGCCCGAAGACGATAATGGACACCGCGTGACAGCCGAATGCGAAAAGGAAATTGCAACAATTATAATAATACATCGGCTCGAATAACAAAAAAAATATGAATTAGATTCGAACAATTATTACATTTATTATTGCCGACGCTTTTAATTAAGTGTAAGACAATCGCAATTTTGCGTAAGACGAGATGATCGTGAACGGCATTTTTGAAATTAATGCACAAAGACGTAATTGTTACGAAAATTTCTTGGCGTGTTTCGATGACACCATTCTGTTGTTGGATCACATTGATTTTATTCAGCGATACTGTTACAGTATGAGCCGTTTTGCAATGACATTTCAAAAATGGTATTTTCATTTGACTGTACAAACAAAGAAAACACTCTGTACAATACTGTTTCTTCAGATGTTTTTTTTTATGTGGATGTTGATTTTTTTATATTCTCTAGACGCAATGCATTAAGAAAATAAGCGTCTTGACGATACCATCAAGTGGTAAAGTACCCGGAGCATAAATCAGGCTCTGGTAATTCCACTCCAACAACCAGAATAATTCAATGTCACTTTGTTTTGATACGGACGGCACTTTCATTATATAACAAACAGGTGAGCCACTCGTTTCAACCGACATTTTTTTGGACATCTATCAAACAAATTACTCCGAATAAAAATTATGGCAATCATCCTTATTTTTTTAATAAAGTTAAATCGCCCAAATCTAAATGTTCACTTAAATGTCATTTAAAATTAACCGCGTTGCTTATTAAAGTATATCCTGAAATATAAATTTCATATTGCAAAATGTTGCATAGAATTTATCACTTTTATTTTTGCGACCTGATGATGGGGCTTTTAATGCGCGTTTTATTATAAAAAATGCAGCGTTTAAATTAATTTGTTAAAAAATCTAAATAAAAACGGCTTAATTTAATTTAAATTAAATTCATATTAGCACGAGAGGAAGTTGTAATTATATAAATTAAATTTAACCGATTATAATCAGTTTGTGTCTTGAATGAACTTCAACACAGAACAAAATAGACCAAGAGCAAATGTAACACAGTGAACACTCTCTCCGAATGCAATCAGTTTTTTTTCGCCATGATGCAATTATGTAAAATAAATTTGACGCTGAATATTCCTTGGTAGCGTATTAATCGAGAATTCAGTGGGTGATAAACAGAAACAATTAATTATTCCCTGTAAAAAACAATCGAATGGGATCAAACCCACGCGGCCTGTTGCGCAAAAATCAATCAGACGTTTTTGATATATCATTTGATAAAAATAAAACAAATATAGCATATAAAAGTATAATAATAAAGAAACTGTATAAAAAACAAAGTATAAAATTAAAATATTGATTGAGCAGAGTAATAGCTCCGGTTACCGGAGAGTTTCCGAGATTACCTGTCCTCACATTTGGCGGAAGAAAAATCACACGCGAAAATTCACTCATGTAGAGATATCTTAAGAATTTCTTCTGGATTTCCTCTAGCCTGAGGATATTCGAAATGCCAGTCGACAGATCCTGATTCAAGTAGATTCTCCGAACCTATGGATGTGAATTGAACTTAAATTTAGAGTCGAACAGAATTCCTAGATCTTTAATTGCCAACTGCCTGAGAAGAGTTACGTTCCCAAGCATGTAAACAAAGTTAGACATTTTTAGGAATTTGAAAATGTCATTTCCTAACATTTTCCAACGCTAAGGGAGAAAAAGATTAGTATATGTCCATTCGATAAAAGAATTTGTGTTCAGCTGCAGAGAAAGGGCATCACATATTGAGTAAATTGTTTTAAATATTTAATAATAGTTAATAATAAGTCATCTGCAGAGAGTGAGAAATTACAAAAAAAGGACATGCAGTATGTCGTTTATAAATAAAACGAATAATAATGGCCGCAAATTGGAACCTTGAGGGATTGCCAAAGTTGCATCGTAGACACATGATATTAGGGAGTCATGTAAAACGTACTGTTTCCTCTCCTTTAAATAATCGGAGAAAAATTGTAAGAAATTGTCCGAAAATCCAAAACTATCCAATTTATAAATAAGCCTAGTGTAAACGCCTTTTCGAAGTTCATTATAGATAACGTCGACTAGGACCCCCTTACCCAGTGACTTAGACAGATAGTTTGAAAATCTAAGCAAACCAGTAACTGTTGAGCGTCCGGGCCGAAATCCATATTGTTCATCGATGAGTCTACTCTCTATGTGATGAAATATGCTCTTATGTAGAATCATCTCGAACAGCTTAGCAGGTCAGGATAGAACAGCCACTGGCCTATAATCACCGATATTAGATTTATCCCCTTTTTATAATAGAAGTTACTTTTAAAAATTTCCATAAATCAGGGAATTTCAAGGATTTCAACAAAATGTTTAAAATATGTGGAAGAGGCACTGATATTCCTTTTATCATTGCTTTTAAAATTATGATTTCTTGCCGATTACTCCATACTGTGTTTTGTGGTAATATCATGGGATTTTATTTAATCGCTGTGTATAACAAATGCTTCATTAAAGTGATCTGCAATTCGTCAACCTGGTTACATACAAGATTAATGCGAAGACGCCATGAATGGAAACGCGAAATAGACCACCCATGTATAAATGTTGCCAAATCGCATATTTTTCATAGATATTTCGCATCAATATTATTCTTAGAAGCGATACAGAGCGGTTGTCTCCTGTGCATAATTGGACTAATCATTCTTGAAACAAAACGCGTTGTTTTAGCAACAATTTGTATGTACGAAACGGTCTAGGCCAGGTATCACTTTCGCAATGCTTTCTGTTTTCGCAATAAAATTAATGCACCCGATCGTGTGTGCATTCTGTAAAATAAAAAAAATATTTGTAAAATATCGCTCACTCGTGTCTCAGTGGGTCAGATGCAAAAAAATCTAATTGCCCGAGCCAAGTGGTAAAAGAATCGGCTCAATTGGGTTCAATTCCCATAGGAAAAAAAAGAATATGCGCAAAACAAACTGGCAAAACAACGTTCACTGTCGTAATGGCGAAACGTATTTCTTTCACTCTGTTATCTGCGGTTCACCACATTTCGACACGTGTAAAGATATCAATCATCGGATTAGTGAAAAATGAAATTGCAGAAATTACCATGGGAGACAATGGCCGCGTATTGCAAGTCGGTGACCCGATGCAAGTGCAAGTGCAGAGTCGCACGATCTTATAATACTCTGCAATATTTATTTTCATTGCAATTAAATTTTTTTCAGGATATGGCCATCAGCCATTTGGAAATATATATTCCATTCTCAATCAAAAAATCATCTTAAATATTTAATGATTGCTTCAATGAATTATTTATTATGAAATGCGTCATTTAAATCCAATGTCAGTACCTACTTACCGTCAAAATATCGCAAAAATCAACAAAAAAATGATATCCATTAAATTCGTACACCGGTTTATCGTTCATTAAACGATAAGATGTTAAAATTGCTCCGCTTGCGAAATTGTTGCATTTCGAAAGGTTAAGGATTTGGCATCGTGTTAACATTAATACAAGTTTTTTATCATATTATTTAATTGCACATGTAAAAGCGGCGATCATTTAATAGTGATAATTTATTCCTATCATTACCTGTGACAACCTTGGACCAATTTTTAAAGTTTTTTGAACAATCTCTATGAAAAATTTAAATTGTCGTCCATCCATTATGCGTGTGTGATATTTCGCAAAATCGAAATTAAATATTTACGAGTCGGTGTTAAAATTTGGACACATTTCAATGGGACGATTGTCTAGAGAGAATTGTTTTGTTGTGAGGCTGCAATCTCAGTTTCGCTGAATTGAAACGTAAAATGGCGTAATGAACGTTCAATAATATTTAGTTTTTAAATATCTTAAAAATCGCACACGCGATTTTTTTTTCACAAATTCGCACTGTTTATTATAAAATGTAACACATTTTTTTAATTACTCATTGCAATATATTTAATTTCGCAACGGCACAATTATTATAATACCTTTGAACTTATAACCCGTAATTATTTTTAAGTTTTCCAGGAGTGTAATGATTTTTAATGAAAATTTGTGCAAAAATTTCAAAATTTTTACGTCGCAATTTTTTCGAAAATTATTAGTCTTCTAAATGAAATATATAATCTAATCACGGTGAAATAACAAATAATACATATTGATTTAATTGAAGCTGTGATTAATTATTTGTATCGTGACTAATGTATTGCGATATCATTCTGATAAAATGATACATCACTTAAACTTTACGTATTGCATAACGCATGCTAATTTGAAACTTGGAAACATTATTAGAAATCAATTTATCAATATTAATTTTGTGTTTTTGATTTGTTTGACGTGTCTCGTAATTCGTCATACATCCTAAAATAATATTTTTTAAATATTGATACATTTTATCAGCTGAAATTTAATATTTTTCGTAAAATTACTGAAATTAACACGCATCTTCATTAATACATTATCGAAAAAACCACAAGTATTCTCGAGAAAATAGGGAAAATTCGGCCATTAATGAAAATATTTTCAAGTAAAAATTAAGCGTCCATTATGACTCTCGCATGTGTTGAAATATAAATTACCCGCCAAAATTAGGGTCATCAAAAAATTTAAGATATATTGTCTCGTGTCGTGTCGTATTATTTGTGTCGAAACTTAATACTTTTCAATACTTTTTCCGTGGTTCGGATTCCGTCCACTATTACATCTCAAAGACATGACATATTGAATCAACACTAATTTGTTATTAACAATAATGGAAAAAAACTATTTCTTGCAATTTCATCATTAATTCTTATGTAAAATACGCGTAATTAAGAATAAAAACAAATCATTCTGATTAATTGATATATTTACTTGTCATAGAATTAATATTGTTTTGTGTAATAATAATTATTTCTTCGTATTTACAAAGGGTTTTGCGTTAATTTTACTTGAAATTGAATGATCATCTTAGAATTAAAGAGTCACGTATTAAATGAACATCAATCAAATTACATGTGATGCATAACTATGCTGCCAGTACATATTAAATTGCATTATTGAATTTCATTGCATAATATTAATTATATAATCGTAATGCATACACGTTGTTTGATCGCAATTGTCGATAGAGATTTTTTCCCATATTTTTATGAATGATTATTGTAAAAATTTGATTACGTGCATTGTGTTCAAGGACGCTCCGTAACAATTACGAGACTTTTTTGCTAATAATTGCAAGTGACTCTGGATTTTTTTCGCAAATTTATTTGTGGGATAATTAAATCAGGAAAATCATCCGCGGAAGTAATTACAAAGCATCCTACACACGTTGCGCAATGTTTTTAATTAAACTTCACGCTTAATTTCATTCACCGAAATGAATATATCTTAGTCAATCAAAGCGTATAAAAACTAAAGCACGTTATGTCAATTATAAATCGTATTAAATTGTTTGTAAGCTGAAAATTGCCCAAACCTCATCGTCTTCTGCTTCGGATTAAATGTCGGAATTTTTTTATTAGAAAGAACATGCAATTAAAATTATAAAATAGAAGATTGGATTATATCTAAATTGTGTATAAAGCGCTCATACATAATATTGTATAAATTGCATTTCTCAACATTATAATAATTGCAATATCCGCTCGGGATTAAGTACGGTTACTGCAAAAAAATTCTCCGCGTTACATCAGTTCACGGTTTTACAAAGTTTTCTGAAAATTTAAATCAAGAATTATTAAATTATTTGTAGAAATGTTAATTGACAATATTTAATAAATATGTAATATGAAGCGTTTTACGTTTCAAAATGAAGACCAAATGTTTTCAAAAAATAATTCGAACTTAGTTTTAATCAAGACATTTCTAGAACATGGCTTACTCTTCTGAAATACTGCAAGATAACTATTATTGATGAAAAATGAATAAAAAACATCTTACTCATATAAAATCATGTTGAAAATTTTATATTTGAGTAATAACAGACATGGATTATCGATAAATCAGTCATTTCATTTTTATTCGGAACGATGAAAGCCTGTAAATACGATATCATATAAGAGAAACATATAGCCTTTAATGCTTCTCGTTAAATGTTTAACATTTCTTGAGATGCATGCCAGTATTTAATCCTTAAATTTCGCAAAATGTTACGAAATATCAAAAAAAAATGTTTCTGGATAATAGAAATATTTCAACCCTTTGAATTAATGTAATTTACGTTTGATCGGATCTTTCAGGACTATATTAAATCTTGAATTCGATAAATCAATTGTTTTTCTTGTAAATTTTTCCTTGATGGCGTAAAATTTAGCAAAAAGAATCTAAATGTTCTTATTTAATTAAGGTAATATTGGTGTAAGAACAGATTTTTTTCTGCAATTTACGGGGAGAGGACAATAGGTGATCATACGGTGGGAAAAGTTATTTGGGAAGTATCGTTTAAGAGACTTTGAAAGGCGATGAGCTATCTGTGTCTTGCAGACGGACATATTTCAATTAAGTTAATAAAGGAAAATTAACGTGATATTTCTATTAGCAAGAAGTTTTATTTCTTCACAATCAATCAACAGGTATATATGTTATGGGTTAGTAGTGTACATCGCCGTCTCTGCTTTCGAAGTAAAAATCTCATCTCAGAAAAATAATGATCCATATAAATTAATAAATTACACGGATGCAAAATGGAGTTTCCATGCTGCCACAACCTTTTAAAAAAAATATTATTAAATTAAATGAAAAGATTATGAATCCTACGTGGCGAGTTCTACCACATCCTTCCTAATCTTCAGATCTCGACTATCAGAATTAGTAGTTTACAAAACGTTTCATTCTATTGATCAAGTGAATAAAATGTGCATTCATTTGTTCATTCAAAACTTACTGAAATATTTTAAGGTAAAAATAAATAAATTGCCAGTTTCCTTTGGTGAAAATCTTCTAAACAATATAATAATTGCAGAGGGATGCACTAAAATATTTTTAAATGAAATCAATCAATGGTTTGTTTAGAACTAGCTCATTTATTGTTACTTTCTATTAAATGTTATTACGTATTTTTTCACACCAACATTCACACAAAATGTCAATCATTTTTGTTATGATAAAATATAAAACAATCGCAGATACAAACGCGTAAATTTCGACACAAAACAGAGTGTTCATTGTAATATTTGAGAGTTACATAAAATATTGGTTCAATTTTTTTGGCCACAACTGTACATTTTTTAAAAAGCGACGTAATCTAAATAGCTTTTTTTCGTAATGCCGAGTAATGCATTTATTTTGTGAAGCGGAAGATCACAACGTGCAATTAAATTGTACTAATTGCTATTCTAATATGTCATCTGCATACGCAATATTTAAATATCACTTACACGTCTCGCTATTCAGTATCGCATATTACGCGTCCACCCCGTTGCAAAACGTAGCAAACGACCGAGTAAAAACTCGTCAGTGTATTATATCGTACCTTTCACCGGCGAAACCGATTGTTGTTAATAATGTATAATGAAGAGATGCTCTGTCCCGTCTATAATAAACATTGCCTAAAACCGGCCATACACAATATGTGTTTATATAATTTCGGTTTGGCTCCATAATGAACGGTTATTAGTTAACAAATACTTCGATTACCGATTTAAACAAGGCATACCGCACCATTCGAATCTATACTACTATCTCCGATATCTCGATGCAATATTTTTTTATGTTTTTATCTGAGGTCAAACGGTATGTTTAACCTTGTTCAGATTTGTTTATATAATAATCATAATTATGGATGTATGAATAGATAAAAAAAATATTTATGTTCTATTGATATTAATCTGATGTGCTTTGATGTCAAGTGTGATGAAAACTGTATGACCTTTCGCATTGTTCCATCATCGCTTCTAATTATGTAAGATTAGAAACTAATCTGTGTTGCTCAATTAATACAGAAAAAATGTATTAAAAAAAGTATTCCGCGTGTAAAGTATTGTGACTGATTATTAGAAAGCATCATTGATAAACTCGAATATAACGTCCTGAATCACATTGATTTCTCCCCCCCCCCCCCACCGTCCTGCCGCGTTTGACATCTTTAGCCCTGATCATTGATCACGATCGTATCTATGAAGTGTACGAGCGCACAAAGCTAATGAAGCTGGATCGGTACACTTTGTGGCGTCGGTGTGTCCAAAGCTCTCGAGAAGCAATTAATGAGATAAGAGCACGCTCATAATCCACATTGACGCGGGTCACCAGACCGTCTCCGATCAGATTACGCGCAGCTGGATGGAGGTGGGCGAGGTATGCGGACAGGACGAGCACCGTGAAGAAAGCTGCCTGCCCTCGGGCCAACCACTGTGCCGCTAGTGACCGTGCTCCAGTGAAATCAAACGAGCGCCGCGGCTGAAGAAGAAGTCGACGGAGCCGGTCTCACACGGCAGCCTACGTCTTCAGCAAACCGAAACGTCATTCCTAAACCTGTTCGAGCTTCCCTCTTCCTCTCCACGGACCGTGATCTTTCTAATCCGACGTGGACCACATATTTCCATATCGATTCCGTCCGACAATATCATCGCGCGATCCCATGAAATCGTTGGACGCACTGCAACCGCCTCAGACACAAAAGCGATCGTGATGTTGGACGTGTCGCAGCTCCACATCGTTTCTCACAATGCCGATTGTCGATGCGAGACGTTTCAAATCGCATGTAAATTTTTCGTTTGTTGGTAATTTTTTGGCATTCTGAAGATGTTATTACCAAAACGTAACATTGACCCAGTGACAAAAGCACATTTCCAATTGCGCCATTGCTGACTCGCATTATTCGGCATTCGATTGCCGTGCGGAATATTGCACCGGAGAGCACTTGCGTAAATAGCTATTATGTTAATATGGGCCGAAAAAAATACTATGTAAATTTAGTCATCGTTACAATTATATACGTATCGCACTATGAAATGTAAATTATTATTATTTTATTTTCACTATTTAACGATGGTATGGCATTATAAAAAAATCTGAATCGCCATTCACCTATATAAAGGTTTGATATAGATTATAAAAAATGAGTCTCTCACGCTTACATCTCCCTCTAGCCAGTGTCATAAAGAATTCCCAGAATTCATGGTTTTCGTAAGAAGGGTAAGCTATCTGGGTACAAACTTAGTTAGATGTTTTTTTTTTTATTGTTTAGTGCATTTTTTTCTGACGTATCTTAATATTTGGATGGAATATATTGGATGATTTTTGGAACAAAAAGGTTTCATGAGTTTTTCGTATTTGGATATTTTTTATTTCTGTAAAAAATGTGAAATGTGCGGAAAAAATATCATCGTTATAATGCCCCAGTCTTCATATTCATCAGACAAAAATCCAAAAACGACGTATTGCTACTATAGAGGAAATACATACAGAATCGCAGAAGAAGCTGATCACAATACTTAAAATTGGCTTCCAGAAGTACTTCGAAAATTAAAAAAAAGCGTGTGCTCCTCAATTTTCTACTCATGAAAAAATTACAAATGTGGAAAAAATCTATAGAAGCATAGTCTCCGTATTCGCCAAACTTTTCTCTACTACTTCTTTTTACTCTCCAAGATTCAAAATAAACACGAAAGAACGAAGTTTTGCCAACATTAAGGAAATAAACCAGGGCTTCGAAGTAGAACTGAACTGAAAAAAAATATCGGTTCATTTCGGTTCGTTAACTCGATCATACTCTCCGGTTTAGTTGTTTTTGTAAAGAAATTTAGAAGGAAAATAAAAATGCATATACTCATTTATTTATTTTATTTTAAATTTTATAAATGATGGTAGAAAATATTTTTTAATATAATTCAAATAAAAACATGTTTTTTTAATAATCACATGAGAGCTGAACCGAACGAAAATTCCAGAAAGAAATCCGAAACTAAACCGATATATTTTTATTGTACCGGAATAAAAAACAAAAGGAAAAAATAATAACAGCTCGAAGCCCTGAAATATAGACAGAATCGCTGAAAACGCCATTCTGAAAATTGGGCTTCAGAAATGTTTCAACGTTAAGTAAAATCGCTGGCACAGTTTTATTATGTATCTGATGAGGAGTATTTTATTATTGGTACAAATTTTTTGAGTAATTGATTACATTTTTAGTCTGATCAATTATTAATTCAATATTTAATCATAATCAAGGAATATTGTATTTTTTAATCAAACCCTGATATAAATACATTAACTTTTGATAAATCTGTGGATCAACATTCATCTATGGTGTTACATATCATTTTATACGAATTAATATGAGAGTATGGAAAAAAAATACATTTCTTATCCAATCTGACGTCGAAACATGTTATATCTTTATGTAATAATTGAAATTTTTACGTCGTGATTGCTCTGATCTAAATATATATTACAAATCAGAATGCATAAACTAAAAACATGCTAATTGAAAAGTTGAATCATTTTGAGAATGTCGAAATCGACTTTCTGCATGAAAAGTAACATGCATCGATTATTTTAACACATTTAAACACCGATTTGCATTAATTTTATCCGTTAACAAACGTAAATTAATTTCCTTTAATCATCACTGAATCTTAATCATCACTGAAGTTCAACTCATTTATATTTTTCTTAGAATAATTCTCAATTGACGAGGTCTCAATCGTATTGCGACTTATGGTATCGTCGGATTTTGATTAATCCAATTGACGCGGAGCGATTTGAACCAGGCTGGACTTAAATAGAGACATTATAATGTAATAGCCAAATGTACATTTCGCATGTCGAATCATGTTTAGAATTTTTTTTTAAGTTCGCGAGCCGCCCGACACAGAAACTGGTCGGCCTACATACGACCTCGTGCACACAAGACTCATCTTCGTTCTGTCCGAACCTTTATCATGATAAATGCCAATATTGAATGGAGAAATTTTCTAAAAACCTGATTAGAAAGGGCCCCCGGAGAATTTATCACATTATCATATTGGCGGCTCGTTTTAATTTTACATCATTAAATACCGTATTGTGCGCATCATCAGTGTCGTACGTGTATGCTCGGATGCTGTACAAATTTGATTTCGATTGTGATGTGTCTAACAGTTTAGGGTCATTCGTGTGTTGATTCAATTTGTCTAGGCGTTGACGTAAGTGTAAAAAAGTTATAAAAGGTGAATAAATTTCAATTTGAATCACGATTTTAATCACGAGATTGAATCTAAATCAATTTTAAATGCATCTGTATAAAACTTTGAATAAACCCCACATTTTGTATAATTTTTGTTTAAGTTTTTTTAAGTATATTTAAGATTATTATGTTGAGCACATAATAATTGTTATTTAGAACATGGTTTCCCAAACTTATTCTGCAATGGAACACTTCGCAAATCCGAAAATTTTAACGGAACACTTAGATTAATTTTTAGGTTAAAGAAATATTATTAAAACCATTATTTATTTTTAAATGTAAAACTAAAATATAATGTAAACATAAATAAATAAAGCACTTAATGACTTGGTTGATTTTGAGTCCTTGAATTGCATATCTTCCTAATATCAAGAACAATATTGGTAAGTTGCATTTTAAAATCTGTTGTGGCGTCGGGCTTATTCCTGCAAATTTACTTCGTTGCAGCACAATATGAAAATCTCGCTTCACATAAATAGGTTGTAGAAAACGTAAGTAAAACAATAATAGTTTGTTTTGAAAAATAAAAGAAGAGATATCATTTAAAGCTAATTTTTGTATTTTTGTTTAATTTTAAAATTAGAGTCACTAATTAAATCATTTAGATAGTCACTTTGCGTTTAAGCCTATTGGTTTAACTGCCATGGACAATGGATTCAGAACCCAGGAATAATCCTTACTAGTTTTCGGAAAATATTGCAGAAGAGTTGTTTACGTTATGTAGGTGTTCTAAAAATACTTTGGAAACTTCTTCATCTACTTTAAAATTGAATTTATTGAAACATTCATGTAAGGCAGGAAAACAATAAATATGATTAGATTAAACTGATGAAATCCAAAATTATATACTATTAAAGCTAACTTTATTGTACTTGGTAAACATATCTACCAGATATGCAGTTTTATCAACCATGAAGGATTTGTTAAACCTTCAACAAAATTTAGTCCTGAATTATTTAGTGGGTGCAGCGGAACCCTGTAACATAGTTTGGAAATCATTGATTTAGAAAAAAAAAGTAATTTTAGTCATAGCTGGCCAAAGAGGTGAAATTTGGGATTTTGTCATTACTGAATTTTTCATAAAATAATTATTTCATTTTTAAAATCAAATTAATACATTACAGTAGATTTCGCTTAATTGATCGTTTTATCGGGATTGCCAATAATTTGAGATAAATTCTAAAGAAGAAAAACTAAATAAAGGAAGTAATAGTACGTTTCCGTTTAATTGGAACAGCAAATTTACTATCTCAATAAATATTTGTAGATCAAGGCAGTGTTATTGTTAAATAATTATTCATTAAAGTTTTTTGAGAGAAATAATGTTTTATTGTCGTAAAAATATGTATTTATTGCTAGTTATATTAACAGGCTGAGTTTTATCGACGTAGCTATTTATTATCAAATATTAAGTGACTCGTAAAACATTAAGAAAATCATTCTATTGAATTGTAAAATAATGTTATATCAGTGGCGCCAAAGAAGCACAGTATCCGCATTTTCCATGATAATTTTCTTAGTAACCTAATTCATTATATAGCGTTACTTAGTGATATTTGAAAAAAATATTTTTGGGAAATCATTTTTAGTAATAAATATTTTTGTCGATAATTTATTATATTATAAATGGAAAATAATAATATTTAGTGGTACTTGAACAAAGCTAAAACTTTAATGAGCACTCATTTAAAAAGTATTCATTAAAAATAACATACGATTATATATATACAATTAATATTATATGAGAAATGTATCGCCAGAGAGATTTTTTTAGAAAATTCTTGCCTCTAATAACAATTAACATATGAGGAATAATTGTATTTTATTTAATCCTTATTTAAACATTTTTTCACAGAAGACTTTCACCTACTGTAGTATTAGGAAATTAAATGATATTTCTTTTAATCTTTAAAAAATACTCAAATTTCAAACTTAATTATCATAATTTCGTCAAAATTACTATAACATGAACTATAACTTATAGAAACTAACTATAAAATTTATAATTTAATGTTCAGTTTATTCACATGAATAAAAGAATCTGTTAAAACATAAATGTGTTATTCCACTTATTCCATTATTAAACTGAGGAAAGTTTATCAGATCTTTAATCTCTAGAAACACTAAACCTTATCCGAATTCTCACAAAAACAGTTTCTCGTAACTTTTTACCATATCTTCTTGTTTTTTTTTACCATATCTTCTCGACGTGTTACCTTCGACACGCGTGTCATAGGTTAGCCATTACTGACCTTATGTAAAATCAATAATCGCAACAAAAAAAAATTGCTTATAAATATTAATATTATATACAATAAAAAACTGTTTAATTCTAACAACTTTTGATTTACCTCTGATGACTTCATGTCCTTAAAATTTATTTATTTAATAAAATTGACCTTTGTCTATTATTTGGTGAGCTGGTAAGATTCTATGTATTTAAAAGAATTCAATCTTAATATTTATCCAAATATTTTACAAACGCATTCCTTTCAAAAATATTTAAAAAATACATATTATTTAAGACAATGGTGGGGAGGGCTGGACGGGTTATCTAAAAACGCGGATAATAGAACTATTAATTTTTATTTCGGTTTTATAATATAATTATATATACATTTCTAAAACTCATTTCTATTTTAACGTAATTAATGTTTATTAAGAAAATCCGTGATTTTAGTTTCGTAACAAATTTGTAATTTCAATTTTTTCTAAATATAAGGAGCTATTATATCCTTATGTTTGAACAATAATTAGTCGATGCACTCAAATACAATGTCAACAGTAGTAAATGGTATGTTGTGATTGATAATTTCATTATATTTCCTTGCATTCTCATTCTTTATCTCCCATGGTTAACCGAGATTAGAAATAACTTCTCATCACTCATATGTTGAAAATCCGGACCGGATATTTTAACAGCCTTGTAAATTTGCCATTAGCTCACATATTTTAGATATTTCACTTATCTCGAGCTCGTTAGAATCCAAAACAATACTTTCTACATCTGATAAAATTTTCCTCCATGCACAAATGAGTGTTACCGACTTCATTTTGTATCAAAATTTATTTACTACGTGTGTCGCATCCAGTATCGTATTTTTTTACAAAGTTATGATTTAAATCAAGTAAGAAAAGCGTAATCTTCCTTACAAAGGATTTTAAGAAGGCCAGTCCGGTAATGTCACTTAAAAAAATGATCTCTTAAGCGATGGGTTGAATTATATGTGACAACACAAGACTGAGATACGTCTTTTAAATGACTTTTGAACTGGAGTGGATGTTTCATTTACGATATAAGGCTGTCCCATCGGCATTATAGGTTTATCTAGATGAAAATTTTCCTGTTCGGCGTGGAATTTATGAGTGGCGTAAACATAACCACTGAGATCACATTGCATTGTAAGTTTCTGAATGTCGGTCGCTTTTTTTGTTCTAGCGTGATTAAAAATGCAAATACTTAAAAAATGCAATACAAAGTGACAAGACAATTTTTTAATTACCGTTAATAAATAATAAAAATCTAGCCAAAGTTAAAATTTTAATTAATCAAATATATGTATTCACAGTTTTTTCAAAAATTTAGAATATATCAATTTCATTGCGAACTTTTTAGGTTTTTTTTCAAAATAGATGATATACTCTTAATATTGTATATATATAATATTAAAATACAATTAAAAACTCTAAAGATATACTCGTTTGTATTTGATACTTCGATAATATGTCAATAGCATTTTTGATAATGGTTAACTTCAGAACCTCATATTATGAAAAAACAGTAACATATTAACCCTTTCAATGCGGCGGGTCTAAACACAATTCTGCATCTGAGTGCGCCCGTTTTTGGACCAAATAATTTTTTTGGCGAGGTAAATTTGTATTCACCGTTTACCGCTATATTAGACCATTTTCCTATAAGAGATTTATGCAAACATGTTGATTAGGATATGTTCTTCCATCTCAACTAAAAAATAAACTCGATTCAGTTGTACAAATAATAAATCGAACAAAATATCAATTGCTCAAACAGAGATTAAGTGAGAAAAAAATGGAAATGCGAATCAAAATCTAAAATGCGAAATGCATTTTTTTTATACCATTACATCCGTACACGTGTATGTGGAACATAATGTACGTGGAACACCCTTAACAACCCCTGAGCCGAGATACGTCACCGATACTACTGCGGAGATTTGAATGAGACACCACACTTGATTTGAATCGTTATTATTCATGTTACATATTACATGGTTCCTATAAAATTTCTTGTGATATATTTGTATATTTATTGATGGCTGGTGTTTTATTGGCTGATTTTTTAAAACAAACACCATCACTTAACTCGGTCTAGTTACATGTAACGACAAGTTAAAGTTTTAAAGAATCTCGCGCATGTACGACATGCGGGCCGCACCCTGGACACGATTTGTATGCGCATGTACGTCATACGCCCCGCACTGAAAGGGTTAAACTTATCTTAACTATTATTTTCTTTTTTCTGAAATCGAATTTTTGTAAAAAGCATTTTTGGCAGTAGAATTCATGATCCACCGTACAATGCGTTGATTGGTAACCTTCTGCTCATTTTTGATCGAACCATTCAAGCATTGCATTTAAATCTACCTATGGTGACATTATCATAGTTTTCGTTTGGAACGACCAACCCAATATTTTTCGGAAGGCTTGGGTGTAGATTCCCCCCAAATAATTTACAAATCGAAAAATCTTCACACTGATAATCGAGAGTATGCTGTAGTTAAAAGCATGCATTTATACAAAATACAATTTCGAAATAATAATAAAAGTTATAAAACTTCTTTCAAGTAAAACAATTCTTAATGTGGAATAGAGTCTTTAAAAAAAATTTGGTCACGGTAGATTCTTAATAATATTTGCATACTTTTTTTTAAAAGGCTCTCTATTTCAATAAACAATGCCCAAATTAGTTTATGTTAATGACGATCAAAGATATTTTAAAAGCTTTTATTTTGTTAATTTTATAATGATTTGCAATAATGCAATATAAATATGTACATAAATTATTTCAAATGTCTAGAGTTATTTCAAAATAATTCCGAACATCTTCGTAAATCAAATCGTGCGTTCATTTTTTTTCACAAATCGATTATTTAACACATTTTCATTGATTTCGCAACAGAAACTCGTCCTGGATCCGCAGATGCGTTAGATTCCATAATGGCATTAATTTCAAGCATATTGATCAAGTTTCGCATTATTGCATAATATTAATCGTTGGCATCCATTCTGCAATAATATCGGACATTACACGGCTGTAATGATAATGTTAATCCCGCATAGGTAAATGTGCAATTTGCAGTTAATTACGGCGTCGCGGTGATATCATAAAGGCGGTTATACAATAAATGAATGCGAAAAAAAATCGAAAATTTCAATGAGGCGATTTAATGATATTTTGCCATTCACAAATAAGATCTTCTCAGAATTTTAAATAATAAACATCCGCCGAGAAAATGAAAGTGTGTGGCCGCGGTCGATTGAATCTCTATTTCTCATACCGTCCGATAAATCACCAGTACCATCAGTTATTCATGTTACGGAATTAATACCTTGTGTGGTACTTAATTTTCGTATTCCATTCTTTTTCGAAAAAAAATATCAGAGATTACGCGATCGTTCTTGAATATATTTGCAATTTTCAATACGTTGTCGAATATAAGAAAAAAAACGTCGAAACAATCCCTACAATTTCCACGATACGTGATGTAAGACGGTATCACGTACCTTAAAAATTTATCGTAGAAAGTCTTTCTAAACGCGTGTAATTGACAATTTATCATCAATTACCATCGATAGCACCGTGTGATTATATTTCAATTCTGTTTTAACCAAATCAGTATGATTCATAGATATCATTAACGGTAATTGTACGTAATATATTATCCTTTTGGACGTTGGTATTAGAACATTCCGTATTTATTGTTAAATTTAGTACACGTCGTATAAACTTTCCAAACAATATTTAACCAAAGTTTTTCTGGCGCTTTATTACCACGTGTTAGAAATCGAGAAATATGGACAAAAAAAATAAAAAATTATTGAATTTCTTCGAAAGCGGCATATGGAAACATCGCTATGTGAATAAATCAATACTTTTTTGAGATACTAATTTATATGTATCTATATCGGACCCTTGTTGTTTCAGTAATTTTTCACACCTTACGTGTTGATTTTTTAAATGTGTTTTTTATTTAATTTTCATTGACGATATTGGTAGTTTTTATTTATTTGTAATTAAAAACGAATTAAATCAGTAGTCAGTAAACTAAATACGTAAATGCATTTAATTGTCACATATAATATTATATTTTACTATTTAACACTCAGCGTTCCACTGACGGATCCAATAGTTTTCATCGGGGTAAAAGGGTTTATTTAAAGTTAAATCGATTATTTAAAAATTAAATTTTCATTTAATTTTATTAATGTATCTAGAATTTCTTACATTGTCTCATTTGAAATAATATTTGGGAGCCTTTGTGATTGAAACATTTTTTTTTAAAGGAAGCACAAAATAAAATAAAATAACCTAGCCGTGCCGATGGGGTATATTTGGAATCTCAAGTTTTTGATTTTTCTCCAATGACTCTTTTCTTACAAATCCTACATCATGTCACAAACATTATGAATTTGTCTAAAATAATCTAAAGAATAAATATTATAAATAATCATTGACCTTTATTGTCCTCAATTGCGAAAAAAATACAATTAGGGTACGATTTTTTTTCGCTCGCATCCTTTACGATGTGCCAAGTGCGAGTGAAACGTTATCATTGTATACGTCAAATTAATTAATAGAAATTTCCTTAATATTTTGGATTTTTCTACTAATATATACCATGAATAACTATTTTTATTCTTAGAATAATCCATTTTTTAATAAAAAAAAATGAAGTTATTGATGAATTCTTTATCAATGAAATACTTAGGGTCTATTTTCATATATTCATTTCATACTAAATAAATCGGGTGACGCCGTTGGTTTCGAGCCGCCGCGACGGATCGGTTAATAATATAATTAAGTTCATATTTTTTCACTTTCTACTAAAGTAGGAGTCTTTTTCATGTTAAATGATTCATACGCACTTTTATAATATATTTTAAAATCGAAAATGATTTTTCACATCAGTGGGAGATATGGGTAACAGTTAAAACGGGAAATTCTAGCTTTTTTATAAAAAAAAATCTGTCTGAACTTATCTTTAAATCAATTTTGCTCTAGAATTGTTATTCTTCTTTTAAGAATAGTTAAATTCTATTTATTACAAATGTCAATGTCACGATGCAACTCGGTGATATCATTAAAGTAAATTAATTGACATTATATTGTGTCATCAGAAACCTTTTGTGTGGCAACTGATACGCGTCCCATAGGTCGTCGAAGGCTACTTTAAAATTTTTGAATTTCCTTTTACATTACCAAGAATTTTTTATGATTTTCTTAATGCTTGGCGTTTAAAATCGTTACAATTTAAAATTTTGAAAAAATGTTAACAGCCATAATTGATATACATTTATCTTAAAAAATATTACGCAATTTACCTGCTATGGAATTTGAACCTTTAAATGTTATCATTCATTACAATCGCTAAAAAGGTCAGAAAATATTATGCAGGAATATAAGATGAAAGTTAAAGAAAGAGATTATATGATCAAATCTATTGTGGTCGATATTAAATCAAGGTACGCTCGATTGAAAGAATCTCTCAATACAATACAATATTTTTTTAATATTAAAAAAATAGAAAAATAATTTTGATCTAGATATACTTAAATATAATTATATTAAATTAATTATTATTTTATGTATGTATATATACTGCACGCTTTTCCTCTACGGAAATAACGTATTTTAATGGAGACTGAGTTTTATCATTATTTTTTAATAAATGTAAGCATCATATTTCATATACGATCTAGATACTTCGTATAATAAATATTATGATAAAATTAATTTTAACTAAATTCATATAATTTATCGTGAGTACATACGTCTATTAAATATTATCTTTCTCGTCCATCTTGATATCTCGAGAACATCAAAAGCATTACGAAAAGCTCGAATTATATATTTTGAAATGTTACCACTGAATATATCGTCGTTCTCGGCTACCATTGCAAATTCAATCGCCGGAAACCAACGCAAATAATAACATTTATTGTGTGTTCAACAATTTTCACTTCGATAACAATCGATAATTGCCCGTTGAGATTGCCATTATAATATTGTTAAATGCCAAAAGAGCCCGTTTATTGCACCTCATAAAGACAAACGGGTAGCCGCACGCATCGAATCGAAAATTGTGGCCATCCTCCAGAACAATGGCATAAGTATCAGCAGGTGGAGGCTATTACCCGGCCGTATTCACATATCGGCGATACGATACTTCCTATTATATAAAGGCGATATCGCTTCTGGTTCGTCTGCCACCTTTCTATTCGACTGATGGACACCAGAGCGGACCAGTTTCAACAGTCAGCCTCTCCCACAGTTACGGCGGTTGCGTCAGTGTTGCCAATTTTCGGGTTATCAACATGTGATAACCGTCGCGATCGTGGTCCCACACCCAGGTTGCCCAACTGAAGTCGGGACACCGGGCGCTATGATGGGCCGTGATCAGATTAATGAACACACTTAATTCAATTATGTGTTTATTGCGATGCTGAGATTATGGTAGGCGCGTCTACGGTCACGTTCCTCATCTATTCGAGTCCGGTAATTGCGGCCATTGAGAAATCCTGTGTTTTGATTCGACTGTAATGATCTCATTCAACGTCGGCTTTAAATTCTATTCGGATGATCTGCTTGTTCCTTTCAATTGTTGACCCGACAATGACGTGTCGAATGAAGACAAACACCTTTCTGTTTGTTCCCGGAAGACTAGTGAATCGATCATCGAGAATAATAATCATAGCATAATGAAGCATATTAAAAAAAAGATCAACGAAATATTTTGAACTATTTCGTTAATATTATCAATAGGATATTTTTAAATATTTAGTTTTATATCGTTTTATTATAATATGTATTTTAATAAATATAAACTAGGTAATTGAAATTATATTCGTTATACAATTTTATCATTTTACTGCAATTAACACCAAAATTAAAATAATTATAATATAATATATCATGTAAAATTGATGAAATAAGTTTAAATAAAGAATTTATATGCCTAACTAAGTAAAAATGTACGAATTTGAATTACAGTGGTACCTCGATATAAGTCCAACTCGGTATCTGCTTGTTTGGACACAAATATTTCTTTGATATATTTATATTATCTTTGTTGCATTCATGCATCCGTCCACACTCGCGAATGAATGAATACATGGACGTCAGAAAAACATATAAGTCTTAATAGCATTATCTGTAATTAGTGGCGGCTTGTCCTAATGGCCAACCGGGGCACTGCCCCGCACATATTTCTCCTAATAAAAAAATAATAATTAGATGAAATATGCGAACAGAACCGTATTTGTATGTGTTTGGGCATTCTTGTATCCGTCCTCGCTAGCTATGACGCAAACGAGTGTTGTTGTTTGTCAGTCATTGGAAGTAATGAAAAAAGTACCGTATTACCGTATACAGAAGGTCGTTTCGTTTGCTGCGTAAAGCTCTCTCTAGGGCAGGCTTGTATATGCCCCGATGGTCTATATTTTCTACTCGATTCGAAAAATAAACGACACCGTCAATGTTTTTCGATTACATTTTTCATTTTTTTTTTCCGAAATTTGAATATCATCATAAATTTGAATACCAAAAAAATAAATAAAATTGATAATTCTTATTATTTTCTTGGTTAGACCTCACCGTACTAAAAATATATACAGTTCATTTTTTTTTTTTTTTGAAAAAAGGGGGGATTACAACCTCATCATACCCCCAAATGTTTTTAAAGTCACTAGCCGCCGCTGTCTGTAATGACCAAACAATGTCATATTT